>BPLS01031682.1:274519-289606 GCA_019656275.1 Rhododendron kiyosumense | reverse complement strand
TTTTTACTGATACATAAGAAAGGGTATAATTGTCAATTCAATTTGACACACCATGTCTTGGTGAATATTTTCCCTTATGTCATGAAAGTGGTGATTTGGAGAGTGGAGTCCATCAGTCGGTAAATAAGCCTGGTCCACGCCTCCTGCCGGTAATTCTCCCAACCACAAATCAATCCCCTTTGACTTTGTGAGAGAGAGAGAGAGAGAGTGCTATCATTGGGATTCCCACGGTATGTCATATGTGCGTATATCGATATCCGATAGATTTTTTTTTTTTTTTAACAAATATGTTCTCTATCGTGCTTTGATACCTTTAATTTTTGTAATTTATTTTTAAAAATTAATAAAATTCTTTTTTGCCCTTTTTAAAAAAAGAGGCCTGTCAAATGCAGTCTTTTAGCCCGGGAACGTACACTGTTGACACAGACTATTGTGCAAAGTTATGTGCACATAATTTTTGTGAGGCCCCACACATATGATCCATTCATAAATTTTAAATTTTTTTTTTGAGGGACTCCGTAGAAAATCAGCTTGACAGGATACATGTAAATGTTTGATCCAATCTTATAACTTTTCGTCCGGGAAGGTGGGAGTTGCCCCTTCTCCTCCTCCACCTCCCCTTCGACCTCTCTCCCCCCCTCTTCTTCTCCTCCCCTCCACCCTCCAGATCCAACCTTCGTTGTTCTTCCTCCGTTTTTTCTCCCCCCATTCGTCCCTCGCTTCCTCTCGTTGGATTTAGTGGTCCGACCCTTGTGACGGGTCTCCCGTCATTTGTGTTTGGCGATGTGGGTTCTGTTTGGAGCAGGCGGTGAGTGGTGGTTTTGGTGAGTGACTGTTGACGGCGTGGGTTCAGTTTCGGCAGCGGCGGCGGAGTGGTTAATAATAGAGGTAGGTGGATAGAGTAGTTTTTCTTTCTTTTTTCTATTTTTTTACCGGTTTATCCGGGTCTCTTGGCTTGTCCGGTTGTGTTACCAGTCTGAGTTTCCCCTAGATCCAGTGGGTTTCCAGTCTGGGTCTCCCCCAGATCCGGCGGGTGGTGGGTGAATAATCCGGCGCCTATTGAGGAATGGTTCGTTGATGGTGGTTTTTTTTGGTGTTTGTTCGGGGCTGATGGTTATTCGGTGGTGTAACAAGGGTTGGTGGTGGTCCGGTGGTGTTGGTTTGGCTGCGCAGCAGTTTGACTGGAAGAAGGCTGGTCTTAGAGTAGTTTGCTTGTAGTTGTTATTGCTGTTGCTTGCCTGCAGTTTTCAGCGGTGCTTAGTTTTTAGGATTTGAGCTGTGGATCTTTTGATCCTCTGTTATCTAGACCTAGATTGGTTCTTAACTGCCGGCGATTTCGCCGGGCCTGCTTCGGCAATAGGTGCCTGAGATCGAAATTTAGGTAGCTCTGGTTCTTTCCTGTATCTTTTCTGAAAGCTGTATTGCGCCCGATGGGCTAATCATGAATGAATGACTTCTTCAAAAAAAAAAAAAAAATCTTATAACTTTTCGTTCATTCGAAATTCTGAATGAAAAGTTGTGAGATTAGATCAAGCACTTACATGTAGCCTACTGAGTTGATTTTTTATGGGTCCCTCATAAATTTTTTTAAAAATTAATGAACGGATCGTATCATTTGTATGGGACCCAAAAATAGACCCGACAAAAAATTATGTGCACAATAGTCTGTGTCATTAGCACGGTTCCTTTTAGCCATAGTCTCTGTTTTTTTTTGGTAATGCTTTTAGCCATAGTCTACTACACTGGTAGTGGTTAATCAAAGCTAGTGGAGAATGGATCCTAGGCTACTTTGGCAAGACTATGTGCGAGATCAGTTTGGAAGCTGAAATATGGGGGAATCTACGGAGGCTTTATCATAATTCTAGAGAAAAGCATGTCTGGTATCATTATTGAATCGGATGTTCTCATGGCTGTGCAACTAATTAACGAAGAAAATGCTTCTAATCACCCTCAGAGGAATTTAATCAATGATGCACATGCCATCCTGATTAGGACGGGATTAATGCTGAACCATATTTTTCGAGAGGCTAATCAATGTGTGGATCATCTTGCAAGAATTGGAGCGGAGCAAAATGAGGACTTGGTGGTTTCTCTGGGCGAACCACCTTCTATTAGAGAGTTTTTGATTCGAGACCGCCTTAACTTAAGGCCGATACTCGATTAAGAGGTTGGTTTTATTTTGTGGTTTGTAATATTTTGAACCACATGTATGCACCTATGGGGTTTTTGGTCGAAGTAGCCATTTTCTGTAATCAAATTGGGAGAATACCCATCTTTCCAAACGTATTGTAAAAATAGGCCATCGCTACTTTTCAAAAGGAGTTATAGGTTTCCTACGTGGCAAAGAGTCCAAGTCAGCTTTAATAGCTCCTTTTCAAAAGGAGCTAAGTATTATAACTCCTTTCCAAAAGGAGCTATAGTTTGAAAATCCAGACATAAATCAAATCCTTCCCTTTTCTCCTCCATTTCCCTTTCGCTGTCTCCACGTCGATCGCGACCTCCAAACCTGCGCGATCTCCTCCAGCCGCCTCCATCGTTCTCTCCACCCTCTCCGGCGTGCTCCCTCTCGCATCTCCGGCCTCTCTCATCTCCGGCGTGCTCCCTCTCTCATCTCCGGCGTGCTCTCCACCATCTGTTAGTCACTCACTGTAAGTCTCCCTCTCTCTCTCCATCGTCCTTGTCATTCTGCCCATTTACAGCCCATTCCATTTTGGATTACTTGAACCCAACGTAGGGCAATAATTTATTTAGTGATGAATTAACAACAGGTTGAAGAGAAAAAGAAAAAAAGGAAAAAAAATTTGCCCTAAACGTAAGGGAATCCTAATTGGACACCTGCATCAGAAACCACATATTACAGCGGAATTCCTATTCTGTACATTTATATACTGTTGCTTAGTAGTTATGACATTTAAATTTATGAAATTTTCGTTTTTTATGGTTGGCTTGGTGATTGGTTCAGTTATTTTGTGCTAGTTCAAAACCTTGAATGCAATATAAAATTCCTTGAGTTCCGAATGCGTAGAAACTAAGGTAAAGAATAAGAAATAAAAACTAAGGTCAAAACCCCCTACGAATTCACATTCATAGAAATAGCAATCTCACATTTATCTCAAAATATTATTGGGAATGTGAGATTGCGGGTCCTAAACTAATAGTCCACTACTAGAATAACCTTAAAACATCACGGGCTTTACCCATGATTGTTATAGTATATTTACGGTTTTAAAACTGTGGTGGATTGGGCCGTTATTAAAAAGCTGCGAAATTCAATCACATTTTTTGTCCGTGATTAAAAGTTGGTTTAAACTGACGTAAACTGATATTAAAACTAAAAAGGCGTGATTATACACGAAATAAGATCACGGTTTGTATTAAGAGCTGTGGTTAAAGAGAATATAAGATCATGTTTTGTATTACAAACCGTAATTGAAGTAAAGATAAGATCACAATTTCATGTAAAACCATACTTGAATATGTATTAAGATTACGAGTCAATTGAAGAACCGTGATTATAAGTAGTAAAAGATCAAGCCTCTGTAGAAACATTGTGCTTATTTACCTGTAAAAGACTACAGTTGCTTTAATAACCGTGGTGGATTTTGTTTTTTGGGAAAAACAATTTTTTTACACCTTGATTATTAATTTTTTCCCCATTGAACGCATTATTTTTACATCTAGAGCATTGAAAGAAATTTCTCTGGATCACACCATGATACTCCATATACGAATAACAGCAATGCAAAACGGAAAAGGTTTATTAATTAACTCATCTATCTTTCAAAGGATGGTACATTTACAATATATATCAACTAGCGTGATTTTATAATAACCCGCGAACTAAAAAGCTATAAGAACATAACTAAAAATATGTAGTCTAACAACTCAAGTAGCTTCTTCTTCTTCTAAAAATATGTAGGTTTATAATTTAACTCTATTTGCTTCAGGTACCCAAGTTAAAATATGGTTCTTCAGGAGGGGCCCATTGACGGGAGTTTGTTAACTTTCCAGCAAAGTCATCGCTCCCATTCTATATGGGCAAATGATGTAAGTACAAATATTAAGTATTTTTCAACACTTTTTATATGATTCGAATTACAAATTCTGAAAATAACTTGACTTATTTTTGCAGGGGGAGCCTCCAATTGATTCAAAACCTCTTAAAGTACGACGAACTGAAGCTAGACTGAAGAAGTTGGTACCCCCGGCGCCACCAGTTTTACAATTGATTAGGCAGGCTGGTTTTGGTGGTGTTATAGATCTACCGTTTATCTCTCTTGACCTTGGCCTACTGACAGCTTTACTAGAGCGTTGGCGACCGGAGACCCACTCGTTCCACTTGCGCACGGGAGAGTGGACTGTGACTTTACAGGACGTGGAGATTTTGCTCGGGCTACCTGTTGATGGTGAACCTATAATCGGGTCAACCAATGAAGAGTGGGATGCATTGTGTCAACGGTTGTTGGGGATAGTGCCGATAAATGAAGTTGATAGAAAAGGTGGTAAGGTAAAGATGACCTGGTTACGAGAACATTTTAATGGGCATTTGGCGGCAGGGCATACAGAGGAAAATGTTCACCAACAGGCCCGGGGTTATATTCTCCAGTTGATAGGTGGAATGTTGATGTCCGACCACTCAGGGTCCCAAGTCCACCTAGCTTACTTAACCCTCCTTGAAGACTTGACGATTGTGCGGAGTTGGGGCAGCGCTTGCCTCTCAAATCTTTACCACTATCTATGCCACGGTTGTAAGAGTGGTAAGGAAAATGTGGGTGGGGCATTCATTCTCCTACAGCTATGGGCTTGGGAGCGGTTTCCTTTTGTTGCTCCTGGACGTTTGGGTATGCGTCAGCATCCACCAGGTTCTCCTCTTGGTGCACGGTACGGTTTCATTAATTGTAATTTGTATTTACTAGTTTTAGATTAGCCCATTGAATGTTTTAAATTTTTTATATGTAATACTTATGTTTAGGTGGGATGATAATTTTCACTCACCGGATTTGTCTACCCATGTCGTTGGATATTATAGACATTATTTTGACATGCAAAGGCCAGATGAGGTATGTGTTTCATAAAAATTATTATTTGGATACCAAATCAACTAAGCTTTGCATGATAATATTGATTTGGTTATACTGTTTGTATTTCATTTGTGTAGGTGATTTGGACACCGTACACTGAGGAGTTGATTGCTAGTCTTCCTCCAAGTTGTAGTGCTGGAAGGGCAATTTGGATGGCGAAGGTCCCGTTGTTGAATTTTCCAATGGTGCAAATGCACATGACAGATAGGGTGATGCGACAGTTTGGGCGTCGACAGACAATCCCTGCTCATTGTAATTGTAGGGAGCCACCGCATGGGAAGGACTGGAAGGCTGGGCAAAGGGATTTCCGGCAGGATCACCATGCTGAGTTGGAGATGTGGAATCATAGGTTGGAACATATTGTACCTAATGGAGAGCCAGACCCTCATGAGTATGCCTACCCTGCTGATGATCCTTATGTTATTTGGTATGAGAGGATTACGGTACAATATATTACTCGACTAGGTGGAGGCGCGGACAAGGCGGTATGATATTTGGTTGTTTATTTGTTGTCAGTTATCGTAATTCAATTGTGTTCTTATGGTTTTTATGATGTTATTGTTACATATGCATATGCAGATGAGATTGTTTGAAAGGCTAAGGACAGTGCAAACAACGGAGGATATTGGCTTAGATGAGCTTCGGTCTATTGGGGAGGAAGGACTTGGAGCGATGGCATATTTAGAGAAGTGGTTACGTAAGAGGCCCCCAATGGAGCCTAACCAGCCTCAAGCAGAAGGCGTGAATGTGGCGGAAGACGTTGGCCTGTTACAGGAGCCTGCAATTGAGGTGGAAAATGCTGTAGTGCAGGAGCCGGTGGACCAATTCATACACAATGATGTCATACCAGATACAGTGGATGCCGGGACTACTTCTGCGCCGCAAGATGTAGATGGGGGTTCTGTGTCTTCCTCATTTACGGCACATTTAGGGAGTGTGCCAAGCTACCCATTCACGCCTATGTTTCAAAGTACTTCTCCGTTGCCGGTTCACACTGATATGTCTTTCGACCCTCAAGACTGGTTTGATTGCCCTTTGCAAAATGTAGGAGGTTTGGACACAACTTTTGTTGGCAGGCCAGTGTTAAAGAGGAAGGAGACATTGGATAGGAATGATGGTAGCAGTTCAGATGCACCTCCCAACCCTCAGTTGGGAGATGACTTAGTGGGTACGGGCGGTCACCCCACGGTGGAGGAGGATGCAGAGGTGCATGCAGACCTCGATGCTCGGGGCAAGCAAGGCGAGGGAGATGGGGTTGTGACGCAGGCGCATGTTGTGGAGCAGCAAGTTCAAGAGGAGCAAGATGGTACCCCATTGTTTGTGCCACGTAGGAGTCAGCGTCAACCACATCCTGCGGCGTGTGGTACAGGAAGTCACAAATTGTTGCATTATTCTAAGCGTAGGAAGGACATGTAGTTTTTTTGTTACTCTATGATGTGATTTTTTGCTCTCCTACGTAGTTGGACCAATTGGGGACACGCTGACCGTAAAAAGTGGCCGATTCAAAGGCGCGAAACGGGCAAACGACATCGGATCGACGCACGGCTTGGCTCCTTAGGTCCGTGGGGACTAGCCGGACTTAAGGAACCAAGCCACGCGTCGATCCAACGTCGTTTACCCGTTTCGGGCCCTTGAATCCCTAATAAATGGCCGATTTAAGGTCGTCGTGTCCCCATATTAGACATGGGGACATGCGGATACGGTGGGGACACGTATTGGACACGCCACATGTAAATAACAATGTTCGACGTTGGTTGAGTGTGATTAAAACTTGAGTACGACCCCACGAAATAATATTCATGGAGTCCTGACTGTGTGCTCATGTAGTTTGATCAACCTATGTGGAGAGATGTTAAGTTGATGTTCTGTTAGGGGTAAAACTGTAATAGAAACTATCATATTAGCATTTTCCTGTACACTTTTGTTGCTATCTTTATGTACTTTTTTGTTGGGACAAACCAATGCGAGTTCTACAGCAGCTTCAATGAAATGCATTTTATTCACTGTGTTTAAATTGATCACAGGAGCTGTGTTTTATTTTATTTTTTTCAATGCTTAGATTTTTTTTAATGCGAATAAGCAAGTGAACATATTATTTTTTGTTTTTCGATCTTGGCCTTTACGAAGATCAAACCCTTGAATTTGGCTGGACCTTGTTGCATAATTTTGATAGATATAGAGAGTACTCTATATTCCATCTGGTTTGGGTCCAAATCGGGTAGATTTTCAGTTGAGTTAATAGCCTCGCTCATCCGGAACTAACTTATACAAGTCATTATTTTGTGCTTATAAACTAGTTTCCGCTACATTTCATCTCTATAAAGCAGCCCGTAAATACTCAACCCACAAGTGTGGTAGGTGGTAGGTTGAGTATTTAAAATTTCGAAATTTTTTTTGCACATCTAGAAAATTTGAGGAGCCGAATGCAAGAATAATAAGACAAGTTATAAAATCATGCAGATAAACAGGGTATATATATGCCCTGTTTATCACGCCTTTTGAATAGGAGCTATTAATTTTACTATAATTCAATCTGACTGCAATGGTAGAGCCGGCCGGCCTGGAAAGTCAGGAATCATGTCCTTTAGCTCCTTTTGAATAGGAGCTATACAATCAGGAACCATAACTCCTTTCCAAAAGGCGTTATATCAATTTTTTTTTCCTTCAATTAATTTCAAGAGGAGTACATCTTACAAAACAATAATGCACACTTCACAACAAAACGATACACATTTCAATTTTACTTTAAGCGAAAAAATAAATGCAAACTTAAAAAATGCCATGGTTGACATATCTCGAACCTCGCTTTACAAATGCTGGACGACCTATGAGATACAAAAAGGCCCTTTTGACTACTTAAAAGAAAATAAATTACAGTATGTAATCAGTATAGGACCTTTACTGAATAAAGGTACATACTTATATACCCCCATGAGAACACCTGGATTGAACATACATTTCATCCCTATAAGCCAGTTCTAAATATACGTTTCTCCAACTTATCATGTCCAAACATACATTTCGTCGATCATATCAATACTTTTTGATCGGGTGTATCGTTTTGGATTTCGGCAAGCAGTATATATAGGAAACATTATCGCCACTACTACAAAAACCTTAAAAGATGACACTCAAAAAATTGAAACAATGACAGTTTTTGTAAAATTGTCATCGAAAATATGATGGTAGACTTCTGATGACAGTCCATCTTACAAACTGTCATCTTTGCGATATAAGATGACGGTTTAGAATAAAAGTGACATTATTATCTTTTTCTTTAATGTCAGTTTTTGCTTAAAACTGACATTAAAACATGCGCTTCCGGAAGCCCATATGGGAAACCTTTTAATGACAGTTTTCCTTAAAAGCGACATTGAAACTAAACCCTTTTAATGACAGTTTTAGTTAGAACTGACATTGCAGTTGATCATAAAAGATGACAGTTAGAAAGTGTCATAAAAACATATAAGATGATAGTTTAAAACTGTCATCTCATACTTTCAATGTCTACGATGACAGTTTCATCCAAAACTGACATTAAAAGTGCTCATCTTAAAATTTTTGAAAATATACTATACATGTTTTTGTTTGTCTTTTGTTAACAATAAGCGTGCCAGCTCAGATGGTAACACACGCGCGAGGAACTGAAGTTCTTGAGTTCAAGTCCTGGGGCAAGCAAATATTTGCTGGCCATACAAGTGCTAAGTAACACACAAGTGCCACTGGGCGGCCATGCGAGAGGCACGTGGGTGCCACGTGGGCGGCCACGCATTCGAAAGAGAATTGGTTTTTTTTTTCTTGAATGGAGAACAGATAAGATGACAGTTTAAATCCGTCATCTTTGCGATTAAAGATGACAGATTAAGACTATCATCTTTTATCACAAAGATGACAGGTTTAAACTGTCATCTTATATGTTTAATGACAGTTTTTTATTGTCATAACAAATCTAGACTTTTAATGACAGCTTCATAGATGACAGTTTCAAAACTGTCATCTTTCACGTTTAATGACACTTTTAAACTGTCATATTTTACGATTATTGTAGTAGTGCGCGCATTTTCAAAATGCGCTATGATATTCATTTGGGTAAAATAACTTTATCACGCCTGAGTGGTACTTTTTTACACTGCAAAGAGGCTGGCAGAATCTTGGGATATAATTTGATCACTCCTTTTGGAAAGGAGTGGTACTTTTTTCCACTGTTTCCCCACTGCAAAGAGCCTGGGCGAATGTTTCCCCACTGCAAAGAGTCTGGCCGAATCTTCGGATATAATTTGATCACTCCTTTTGGAAAGGAGTTGTAATTTTCCCACTGTTGTTCGCGCCTTTTGGATAGGCGCTGTTTTTTTTTTTTTTTTTTTTTTTAAATTTTTCCCTTGATGCTTAGGTTTTTTTCACGATTTCAACATTTTTTTTTTTTCTTTTTGATCTTGGCCTTTACTGAGCATTGAACCCTTGATCTTAGGGTTATGAGGAGTAACACCTGTTACATCAAGTCAAGGAGGACATCTTTTGCAACTGTATATAGGAGGATGTGCATGAGGATCATAAGGAAGTGGACATCTTTCGGCAACATACAATACGAAAAGCCACACTTCACATGATCTTCACAAGATCTCCACAACGCAGTCACAAGACAAATAAAAGGACAAGAGAACAAGCCCCCTGTCCCTTTTACCTGTCAATTATTTTTCCACATGAAATTTCATCATTATTAGAGGGCAGCAGGGTAATGCAAGTGGAATAATGGAATTATAGGGATGTTTCATCCCTATAAGGCAGTTCCTCCATGCAAAATTGCCTTGACCCTTGACAAAATCCCATGTGGAACCTAAATTTCATCCCTATAAGCCAGCTCCATAATCACTCATAAACTAAGATTACGGTTTGATTGTTGGGAACAAACCATCTTACACAACTAATACTATATCAGAGAAGATATTGTGTGAACACTATTTTCTGTGAACACTATTGTTCGTAAGTCGTATTTATAGAACACATATAACTCCTTTTGAAAAAGAGCTATAGTTACAGTAACATAATATTCTCCTGCAACTTTGCTACTTTGCGCCTGCAATATTCCCCTGCGGAATTGCAGGTTGGCTCCATATAGCTCCTTTTGTAAAGGAGTTATACCAACTTTAGCTCCTTTTGTAAAGGAGCTATAGTCACAGTAACAAAATATTCTCCTGCAGAACTGCAGGTTGGCCGTCTAAGTGATTGGGCATGAGCGTATTCCACATATTACAAAAGGCTGCAGGTTGGTTGTCTAAGTGATTGGACGTGGGCGTGTTCCACCTATTACAAAAGGTGTTATTACCATAGAGTCTTTACATAAGTAGCTATCCGTCCATATAAACAATTGTTGGTTGATTAACTGACGATCTGTATGGCTATCCCTGTAATAGTATATGTTGGAGGACAAATTGTCCAACATATAGACGGCGGTCCTTGGTATAATGGCGGTACGACCCTTCATTTATCAATGCAGCGCGGTATAACACTTTCAGAGCTGCAAGAGATGATATCAAATGCTGCAGGATTGCCGTACACTTCCATCAAAATAACATATCGCTTTCCGAGTATTAGGTTTCCAAACCCCACATATCAACACGTTCCACTAGATATCCTTGACAATACCGGAGTAGATTTAATATTTCATGTTCACGATGAAATTCCCGGTTACATTCCCATTTTGTTTGTTGAATCAATGAACGTTCCAGCATACCCCGGTATCGTACAAGAACAATTCCCTGGTGAAAGTTCTCAACCGCAACATTATAATAACGAAACAACATTTGGTGAGGTTAACATTTTTCGTTATTATACATACATGTGTGTGTGTGTATATATATATATACTGTACGACATGGTTGGTAATGGTTAAAATGGTTTAAATTACTGTGCAGGAGATTTCCCAGGCCAATGCTCTCAATATCGTTACAATTACGACACAACATCCTTGCAGGGCCAAAGTTCTGCAGAAATTCCGTTTCATGATACAACTTTTCGTGGAAGCGCTTCACAACTACATGACGAACTCATCGACGAAGAGAGTGAGGGTTCGGACGGGGAATCTGAGAGTTCGTTGGAGGATGTCGACGCTGCCCTGGAGGCTGACGGCTTTGAGGATGACTACATCGATAGCCAAGGAAACACAATTCCGGCACATAAGCCACCGTGCCCCATGTACACGCAAGACACATGGTCAAACATTATCGACCCCAGTCCACCAATGCCGACCCAAAGTAATCTGGGATGGGACGGGAGATTAGAATTTTTTGAGGGACAGGTGATTTTTTCACAATTCGTTCTGTTTCAGTCATAATTAAATTGTAAATGACGTGCACATTCATTCTGATACGTTTTTTTCCTGCAGTTATTCTCTTCAAAGGATGAGTTGCAATATGCTATGAAAAAATTCTGCATGACAAGGAACTACGTCGTCAAAACAGATAAATCTTCACCAAATCTATTGTCTTACAAATGCAATAACACGACGTCCTGCGGGTGGCGACTTCGAGCATCCATCAAGGCTAATTCAGACATGTGGAAAGTCACAAAATATACGGGGCCTCACTCATGCTTGGCTGTGAATGTTACCCAAGATCACACAATGCTTGATGCTCGTTACATGGCAAATGAGATGACCGAAATTATCGGATCAAACATTAGTACGAAGATCAAAACGCTGCAGTTATTCATTAAAAAGTTAACAGAGGGATACATGCCATCGTATTCAAAGACGTGGGCAGCTAAGCAGTTGGTTATATCGCGCTTGCATGGGGATTGGGACCAGTCTCACGCAACACTCCCAGTATTCCTAAATGTCCTCGAACGAGCCAATCCGGGTACGCGCACACTGTTGTTATACAAGGATTCAGGGTTACCAGGATGTGCCACATTTGACAGACTTTTCTGGGCATTCGCACCGGCAATCGAAGGGTTCAAGCATTCTCGGCCTGTAATTTCTGTTGATGGAACCTTCCTCACGGGAAGATACAAAGGGACGTTACTTGTTGCAGTCACTCAAGACGCTGAGAACCAAATAATGCCGATTGCATTTGCCGTAGTCGAACAGGAGGATAGGGACAATTGGGGATGGTTCCTCACTTGCATAAGACACTTCGTAACCAAACGACAAGGCTTGTGTCTCATTTCAGACAGGCAGTCCGGCCTCATGTCATGGCTGGAGGATGATTCAGCATACGATTGGAGGCCCCCACATGCGTACCATCGTTACTGTCTTCGTCACTTGGGATCAAACTACCATCGTCGATTTGGGAAATTAGTGGGGAAACAAGTCAAAGTCTGCGCAATGGAATGTCAAAAGAAAAAGTTCAAGGCCAAACTTGCCCGATTGAAAAGGTTCGCCAACGAATGTATCTATGAAGAACTTAACCTGCTCAACAAAAAACAATGGACGTTTGCATACGATGGAGGTAGGCGGTATGGCAGCGAAACTACTAATTGCTCTGAGAGCTTCAATGGGGTCATAAAAGAAGCCAGACACCTCCCGATCATGGCAACTGTTATGTTTACCTTCTACAAATGTGTGGAGTACTTTGACGATAGGCTGATGAAGTCAATGGATACAAAAGCCAAAGGGAATCATTTCAGCTTATATGCAAAGAAAAAGTACGATCATTGGAGGGAAAATGCAGTGGGACATGATGTCATTGTGTTCAACCGGGCTGCGGGCTTGTTCGAGGTACATACACCAATCAATCGAACAAGCCCATACAAAGGAAATAACAAACACACAGTTGACTTGACTAACAAGACGTGCACTTGCAATAAGATTCAGTTGTGGAAAATACCCTGTTCGCACGTTATTGCGGTTTGTAACAAAATGCATATTGACCCTGTTGATTACTTCGGCAAATATTGGACAGTCGACACAACAATTGCCATGTATGGATCTCTTTCATTCAAGTCACTGCCTGACCAAGCCTATTGGCCGCCGTACGATGGGCCAAGAATTCTTCCAAACAAAGAACGTCTCCGAGGCAGAGGCCGCCCGAAAGTGAATCGAATCCGAAATGAGATGGATGATTTGATTGAGCACCAACCGCCACAGACGTGCTCAAAGTGTGGTCAACAAGGTCACAACAAGAGAAGATGCGGAAAATGAAATTCAAATTCCATGTCATGTGAAATGATGTTTTTATATGAAAAGTTTGTATTGAACAAGTTTTTTATGTTAATTAATTATTTATTCGGATGTGTTTCACTAGTTGAATTTGTTCAGTAAGTAAGTACTTAGGTAAAGTTTAATAGAAAGTAAATTCATTCACTTGGTGATCGTGGAAGAAAGAATTAATAGTACTCACAAACAATCATAATACATATTTCTAAATAAATTACATAATCAACAAACAACTAATAATCAACCACTCCTCCCTCCAACTATGTGCCACATTCAAATCACCAATTCGGGCTCTTCCTCTCTCATTTCTTGGAGAAGTTAATTTAGAGATTTCCAAATTAATAGTAATTCTAATTTTTTTAACACAATCGTGAAAATTTTTAATATCTTTATGGCTAGGCAATTTAATATCTTTATTAGGGTTAGAAATATAGCTCCTTTTGGGTTAAAATTATTAACTCCAAATTAATAGTAATTCTAATTTTTTTAACACAATCGTGAATATTTTAAATATCTTTATGGCCAGACAATTTAATATCTTTATTAGGGTTAGAAATATAGCTTGTTATGGGTAAAAATTATTAACTCTTGTTATGGGTTAAATTATTAACTCCTTTTCAAAAGGATTATACCCCGGCGTGCATGCGTTTTCTGAATGTGCGTTTAAGGTAGAAATATAGCTCTTTTTCAAAAGGAGCTATTAGGGTTAAATATAGCTCTTTTTCAAAAGGAGCTATTAGGGTTAAAATTATCCGTTTTCCTGGGTGTGCGTTTTAAGATTAAAAATATAGCTCCTTTTCAAAAGGAGCTATTACGGTTAGAAATATAGCTCCTTTTGAAAAGGAGCTAATACAGTTAAAATTATTACCTCTTCTTCAAAAGACGCTATCTACGTGGATAGCCACATGGCACCTACCTGATATAACTCCTTTTGAAAAGGAGCGATGGCCTATTTTTACAATACGTTTGGAAAGATGGGTATTCTCCCAATTTGATTACAGAAAATGGCTACTTCGGCCAAAAACCCTGCACCTATGCTGCAAAACTTCTTAGTTGACTGATCTATAATACTCCGACGTACCCAAAAAAAAAAAAGCTCACCAGCACATCTTTGAGCCATGGTTACGTCATCGGCAGTGGTTATTACTACTAACTAAAACCTCACCGCGGCGTCTTCTGCCGCTTCTTTTCCATATGCAGCACTGTCGCAAAGAGGGCAAATTAAGAATTTTTTAGCTTTTGTTATCTCTCGTTTGGGTAGCAGGTTAGGAAGATGTCATTATTCCTTGTTCTGTTGATTTTTGTGTTTTCAGAGATTAATAAAAATTTTAGCCTTTCAAAAAAAAAAAAAAAGAAGAGAGCAAATTAAGTCATAAATTTCCCAGTTGATCAAGATTTCAGGTGTTGGAGGTTTATTATACATTTTTCTTCAATTCTCTGCTGAAAGATCGAAATAATTTACTTATCTTTTATGCTACTAGACTACTAGTTGCAATGAGACCTTTGAAACTCATCATCAAAGTCAGCAACTCGTCTATTAAGAGCCCAAATATAAAATATAACTTCTCTAGCATTATTTTTAAGTCCTTTGGCAGCTAGCTAATTAACCTGTTTCCACAATTTATTTAAGAAAATAATTTTGCCACTCTCTTTTTGTTAACGCCACTTCTCTGCAAGTATATTTTTGCACTAAAAATACGCTTGTAAGGGAGTGACGTTGATAAAAAAAAGAAAGTGACAAAATCAGCAACCTTTATTTATATTTATTTGTCTTTTTGTCAACAATGGATCCATGTAGTGTATCGGTCAATGATATTTTAGGTTCACTTCACGTGCCCAAACCACGCAAAAGTC
>BPLS01031682.1:247280-259519 GCA_019656275.1 Rhododendron kiyosumense | reverse complement strand
TCCTAATTTTCTTAAGCATCATAATTTTTTAAAGTAGGTGGAAACCGCACATATTTACTTTTTAAAAAAAATTTGTACAAAATTTTTTGGATGATGCACCTAAATATATTATTTGCTGGATTTTTAATTTTTTTTGTATTTGTACAATTTTTTGTTGTTGTTGCTGCTTCGACTCTTCCGATATAGAGGAATATTACCCCAAGCGTAGGGTTTTATATGTCGATTGAAGCAAAATATCTGGAAGTCCGGGTATTGTACCCAAGGGAAAAATTATATGACTTGGTTGGATTTGTGGGTGCAAGTAAGGATTTCGACTTTTAGCCAGTCAACTTTGTTTTGCTTTGAAAATGGTGGAAATAAAAGGCTAAAATAAAAATGAATTAACTAGAGAAAATATAGGTTAGGTCTAGGGATTATTAACACTCACGACTTGAGCTAAACCACGCTTTTCACCAAATTACGCAATTTAAGATACTTAATTAAAGTTCTTAAATCGGAAGATAAAATGATTTGATTATCAAGCTAGTTCTAGAATCCATTTGCCAAACACCTCGAGCGACAGAGCTCCAAGCATCATGTGTGGTGAGTAGGCGATGCTCTCACCTACACATGATCAAAGAGGTTAACACCTCGGCAATTTGTCAAACAAACCCGAACCCTACATCAATTTTCAAATCAAAGATTGAAACTTTATTGGTGAAAAATGCAATTTTTACTCAAACCATGAGGTGCTAATCATCCCATGACCTAACCCTTTAAACTACTCACACATATCTAGAGAGATAAGAGCAAGCAAAAATCTACTTAGCATAATTGAAAAGCAACACTAGAAGAAAACTAGAGATTAAGATAGATCGGGAGTTAAACTACAACTTTAATTAAGACAAAAGTAGCAAAAGAAAACTAATTAAGGCAGAAAATTAAGAAATTAAGTGCTGGAAAGCAAGAATAAAATAAGAACAATTCAAAAAGCAAAAAAGAATCCAAGCTAGATCTAGAAAATGTACTACCTAATCTATCCTCCTTGTTTTCGGATCCAATTACATCACGCCTTCTTGTTCCGCACTTGGAATATTCCCCAGATGCTCTGAAAATCCACCTCTAAGCCCCTCGGTATCGATGGTAACGGCCTTAGAGTGCTTCACTATTGGCCTCGGCATTGATGGACAATTTCTCCTTACATCGATGCCAAGCTGCTTAGGCCAAATTCCTCTTAACTGCCTCGGCATCGATGTAAACTCTGGCATCCCATCGATGCCGAGCCCCATAACCTCAAAGCTTGGTCTGCTGGCTTGCCTTGGTCTTGCTTTGATCTTGCCTTGGCTCTGACTTGGCGTTGCCTGCTTCTGCCTGAGCTCTGCCTTGGCGTCGCCTACTTTGCTTTGGCTGGGTACTTCTGCCTTGGCCTTGCTTTGATCTTGCCTTGGCTCTGCCTTGGCGTCGCTTGCTTCTTTATTAAGCGATTCACCTACAAAACAAAACTAGAACACTCTACGAGCCAACTTAGTTAAAAACAACTAATTAATAATTAAATTAAAATAAAACTAAACACTAGCGCACCCAACATTATATTTCCGGGTGCTTATCAGTTGCCCCTTGCCGGGGGTTGTCCGAGCCAGCCGGCTTGCAAGGCTTACCCCCTGATTGGCCCTGGTATGGTGTGTTGTTGCCCGAAGCAGATTGTGCTGATGAAATAGCACACAAGGAGTTTTTTTTTAAAGAAGCACTCATTGCTGTTTAGTTTGTAACTGTTTTGTATGTTTATTTATTTAAGAGGCACCCATTGGTGTTCGATTTGTAACCGTTTTGTGACGGTTGCAAAAAGGCGTAGGATGGAGCAGGTATTAATTGCAAGTGCTTGGGGCATTTGTATAAAATAAAAAGTAAAAAAAAACTTCGTACATTTAAAAAAAATATAGTATAGATACACACCGTCACTCAAACCCAGCCCCCAACTTTAACTCTCATACAAACCCATGCATGCTAGTATTTCACAGCTTTCACAGAAGTGATATGGCCCCTTCTCGTTATGGAGGCGGGGGGGCTGCTCCCCCCCTTGTAGCTCCCCTTGCTGCTGCCCGGGCTTTCCGGGTCCACTCCGGTCTCGCTCCGATGATCGGAAACGTTCACTTTGTAGAACTCGTCGAGTAGAACAACCATGTCAAAAATCAGCTTGATTGGATATCATTAAGTACTTGATCGGAACATTTTTATCTTAAGAAGAATGGATCCAAAACACTGGATCAAATCCATTGTAACCCATGGACCGAGAGTTATATGGGTTCCGATCAGGCACTTAATGATATCCAATCAAGCTGATTTTTGACATGGTTGTTCTACTCGACGAGCTCTACAAAGTGAACGTTTCCGATCATCGGAGCGAGACCGGAGTGGGCCCGGAAAGCCCGGGCAGCAGCAAGGGGAGCAGCAAGGGGGGGAGCAGCCCCCCCGCCTCCTCTCGTTATATACCTCTCATCTCCTCCTTTACCTACCTCTCATCTCCTCCTTTACCTCACCACTCTTCTTTGTCTCCTCACCCTAACACACTCCCCGTTATAGAATAGATTTAAGAACTTATTTTTTTCCTAATAATAAGGCATGTTCTACAAAAGGGTGAATAAATACTTATTTTTTAATAAGAAAATTTCAAGCTCAAAAATCATATGCTTACGCAAATATTTTTCCTATTAATATGAATCTTATTTAATAGATCTCATTGATATCTTTAATACGGTGCAAAAAAAATTAAAAAATTATTTTTCATTTACATTATTTTTGAGTTTGAAAATGTGAAATAAACTGTTTATTTGGATTTTGTGAAGCAACCCTTCTTATTGTTTTTGAGAAGTTCCAAAATAAGTACTTATAAGAAGGTTTCTGAAACGGGGCCTCAACCCCACACACAATTAACTATAGAGTTTTTGACTTTTTTTATCCCCTAAACTATGCTCGATCCATTCTTCTATTTTGTCCTTAAACTATAAAAATCACATATTTTATCCCTCAACTTCCTATTTGGAAAAAAATTTGGTCTAATAGTTAATGAAATAGACAAACGAAGCATAGTTTAAGGACGAAGTAGACAAGTAGAGCATAGTTTAAGGACGAAGTAGACAAATAGAACATAGTTTAAAGACAAAGTAGACAAACGGACATAGTTTAGGGATGAAATATTAGACTAAATTGGGGAATTCATTAACTTCTCCGTCCAACAAAGGGAAATCTGTTGACATCAGACCAAATGAGTTCCAATCAAAAAGTTAAGGGATAAAATAGGTGATTTTTGTAGTTTAAGAACGAAATAGACAAATGGAACATAATTTAGGGGATAAAAACATAAAAGACTCTTAAACTTTATACTTAGTACTCCAACACTAATCCATACACCAATACATTTATACAACTCTCACCATAGCCACCCAAATAAAGCAACTATCAGCCTCATTTCTTCAATTATATCTCCTCTCATGACTCCCAACTCACACTCATTTACATGGCCCACTGATCACATGCAATTAAGATTACCTTCCATTCACAACATTCTTACAGTCACTTAAGTAAATGCCAATAATTCATTCACAACCCAAACTCCCAATTTCCCCCCAACCAGCCATGGCTATCTTCAACTTCCAAATCCTGCTATATTCTCTTTCCATGTTCTTCTTCTGCATTCTATTCCCTCAAACAGGTTCGCTAACCTTCAACCTGACAAACTTCAACGATCCAGATCAAAAGGTCAACATAATCCTAACACCAATCTCAGAAGCCCATATCTCAACCCAAGGCCTCCAAATCACCTCCACCGAACGGAACATCAATGGGGGGCTACACGTCGGTAGAGCAACTTACATCGAACCCCTTCACCTCTGGGATAAATCCACTCAGAAGTTAGCAGATTTCAATACCCATTTCGTTTTTGTGATTGATTCGCAAGAGGGTCTCAAATTCGCCGATGGTTTCACCTTCTTTCTCGCTCCAGATGAGTGGAATTCCATGGCTGGTGGTGCAATGGGCCTCCCAATTGACACTCCATATTCGACAACACCCACAAGCCGCTTTGTTGCTGTGGAGTTTGATACGTGGGGGAACCCCTGGGACCGGTTCAATACTACTCATGTAGGTATTGATGTCAATTCTATTATATCAGATGTTACTGCTGCTTGGTACTGTAACATAACTCATGGGATGCAGAACGAGGCTTGGATTAGGTATGATTCAAGTTCGCACAATTTAAGTGTAGTTTTTACTGGTTCTATTGGTAATACCAGAGTTGATGATACCATTCATTTTATTGTTGATCTGAGGGAACACTTACCCGAAAGGGTGAAAATTGGGTTCTCAGCTGCAACTGCCGTTGGAAATTTTGAGACACATACTGTAAAATCATGGGAATTTAGTTCAAGTTTGGAAATTGATGAGACACAGATAATAGAGTAACAGCTGAAGAAAAAGTAAACTTGAGTTGCTTTCCTGGCACCTCATGAAAAGCACATGGTTTACTGTTTGAGATCAGGTGTGAAGACTTTTTTAGTTTCTGTAATATATTTTGAGATTTGCTCAATAAATGTCAGTTTATCGCATACAGTAATTTTTTTTTTTGTTTAGCCAATAAATAGGCTTGTAATATGACTATGTAAGTATGCAAATAAGGGTGATCAAAGTGAGTGAGAAAGTGTAAGAGAAATCCAGTTTCTCAGTATAATACAATTGAGTATTTGTGAAATAAAAAGTTTATGAGAGTAAGATTGATACTCCTTTATTTGCATCAGTGGTTTCAGAACACTAGGCTAATCCATCAAAACAAATCTTTGTCAAAAACATACCTTCAAGGGTCTACTGCTATTTTCACCCAGAATTTAGCTCCCTCAAAACTATATATGCTTGGATTTTGGTGAGCAAGAAACAGAACAATTGATGATTGTTGCTCCTTTGTAAGTTCACCCGGATCACAATTTTTGGCCTAAAATTAAACAGGTGATTCATGTGCTTAATTTTGAAGCACCTCCGCCAATTCTGCCTCATAAATAGCCCATGTGATGTAGAACACATGGAGGCTGAATTTCATGAGCAATTGGATCGGTCGAAGTTTCGGAAGCTCAAACGTTGCTTAATTTCAAACTATCCAATTTGGCAAATTTTGGATGAGCTCGGATGGTCCCAAACTTGGTGGGTTGACTTATTTTCGTGCTGCAGTCAAGACACACGACCCAAAAACTAATCCAAAACACACAACTCGATCCCAATTTTCTCCCCACAGCCATGGCCATCTTCAACTTCCAAATCCTGCTATATTCTCTCTCCATGTTCTTCTCCTGCATTCTATTTCCTCAAACAAATCCACTCACCTTCAACCTCACAAACTTTAACGATCCAGATCGAAACGCCAACATAAAAAAGTTCGGAGCAGCCTATTTCTCACCAGGAGGCCTCCAAGTCACCTCCAACGAACACAGCGCCAATCTGGCGGATCAAGTTGGTAAAGCCACTTACATCGACCAACTTGACCTCTGGGATGAAACCACTGGGAAATTTGCAGATTTCAACACCCATTTTGTTTTTGCGATTGCTTCTTCTGGGAATGAGAGTTTCGCCGACGGGCTCACCTTCTTTCTCGCTCCAGATGCGTCGCAAAGGTACTCGGGTGGTGGTGCAATGGGCCTCCCATTTAACCTTGTTACGATGCAAAACACAAGCACTTTCGTTGTTGTGGAGTTTGATACGTTCCGGAATATGGGATGGGACCCTGTCGATATCAGCCCTGTTACTCATGTAGGTATCAATGTCAATTCTCTTAATTCAACTAATTTTTCAGTTTGGCACTGTGATATACCTCAGGGGATAGAGAATGAGGCTTGGATTAAGTATGATTCAAGCTCATTCAATTTAAGTGTAGTCGTTACTGGTTCTATTGATAATTCCAGAGTGTATGATACCATTCATTCCATTATTAATCTAAGGCATTACTTACCTAACCGGGTAACGATTGGGGTCTCAGCTTCAACAGGATGGGCTTTTGAGACACATACTATAAAATAATGGGATTTAATTCAAGTTTGGTAATTGGGGAGACCATTACAACTGTTACAGTAAGTACAGGAAATAGGAATGTTATAGATGCGGTGATCATACCAGGATCGAAAAAAATCTCCCTGGGAGCTGTGGTGGGATCGGTTATCGGCTCGGGTGTTATAGTTGGTGTGTTTGTTTTGGTTGGATTTGGCTTTTGGAGGAGAAGGAGAGCAAAAGAAGAGGACGAGTTTGCAGTTGAGATGTCCATGGAAAATGAATTCGAGTCCGGTGGGCCGAAGAAATTTTCCTACAGTCAATTATCTCGGGCGACAAATAACTTTGGGGAGGAACAAAAGCTTGGAGAGGGAGGGTTCGGTGGAGTTTATAGAGGTTTCTTGAGGGAATCGGATTCTTATATTGTTGTCAAGAGGATATCAAAGGGGTCAAAACAAGGGATAAAGGAGTACGCAACAGAAGTGAAGATCATTAGCCGGTTGAGGCATAGGAATTTGGTGCAACTCACCAGTTGGTGCCACGAAAAGAAGGAACTACTCCTTGTTTATGAGTTCATGGAAAATGCTAGCTTAGATTTCCATCTCTTCCAAGGGGAAAGCTTGTTGACATGGGGAACAAGGTATAAAATCGCCCAAGGTTTGGCCTCAGCGTTACTCTATCTACACAAAGAATGGGAGCAATGTGTAGTACATAGAGATGTAAATCAAGCAATGTGATGTTGGACTCAAACTTCATTCCCAAATTGGGAGATTTTGGGTTAGCTAGATTTGCCAATCACGAGAAGCAGCTTGAAACAAATATTTTGGTGGGGACCATGGGGTACTTGGATCCGGAATGTGTTGTAACATATAAAGCGAGTAAGGAGTCAGAGGTTTATGGCTATGGTATCGATCGTGGGTTTGGAAATAGCTTGCGGGAGAAAATCGCCCAAGGTTTGGCCTCAGCGTTACTCTATCTACACAAAGAATGGGAGCAATGTGTAGTACATAAAGATGTAAATCAAGCAATGTGATGTTGGACTCAAACTTCAATGCCAAATTGGGAGATTTTGGGTTAGCTAGATTTGTCAATCACGAGAAGCAGCCCGAAACAACTATTTTGGCGGGGACCATGGGGTACTTGGCTCTGGAATGTGTGGTAACATATAAAGCTAGTAAGGAGTCAGAGGTTTATAGCTATGGTATCGATCGTGGGTGTGGAAATAGCTTGTGGGAGAAAATCCTTTGATTCGAAGGTGCCGGAGTCTCAAATGAGACTGGTGGAATGGGAAGGTTACTCGAAGTAGTGGACGCAAAACTAGGCTCGAATTTTGATGAGCAACAAACAGAATGATTGATGATTGTTGGTCTTTGGTGTGCTCACCCGGATCACAATTTCCGGCCTAAAATTAGATAGGCAATTCATTTGCTTAATTTTGAAGCCTCACTACCCATTCTTCCACGAAAACTGCCAGCGCTATCATTTTTTTCTCCTCCATTGAACACTACCACCTCTAGTTCATACACCAGCGAAAACCAATATTCAAGCTATTCTGCCAATACAGATTCTTGCAAGTTCACCTCATCTTCTACTGCTTCATCTCCATCTAGATCACTTTTGAAATATAGAGTAACAGGGTGTTTGGAACTAATTATATTTCAGAATTTGGATTGTACGTGGATCGTAGATTATAGAATTTTGGATTATAATGAGAGTCTGTAAGTCGGTTCATATAGTATGAGTTATTAGTCCAGTTTTCTTCCTAGAAGTTGTGTAGATTGGCTTTTTAATCTCCAGGTTGGGGAATGGCTTGCTCTTAATTAGATCTATTGTTGTAATGTTTGGTTTTTATTAGAGGTGGCAATCTCAACCCATATTTCTTAACCCGTCTAAATCCGCATACTTATAATCCAACCCAACCCGCCCATATTGTATAATGGGTTGATATGGATTGGACCCATATAAACCCATATTTACATGGGTTTAGATTGGTTAAGAATGATTTCAATACGGGTTAAAACTAAAATACCCATTCTTGCACAAAAGTTATCACTTCCTGTACGGGACCAAATTCGGCCTTCTTTATCAACTTCAATCTGATTCCCTTGCAAATTCTCTCTCTCTCTCTCTTTCTCTCTCTCTCTCACTTTTTGAAAGAACCAAAACTAAAACAAATTTGGATTTGGCAAGTTAAAATGGGCTAATTTTTTTTTTTTTTGGTCTTTAATCAAGATTTTTTTGTATTTGATAATTTTGCGCTAAATTTTTTAGTCATCCATTTGCGCAATTAATTTGCTGAGATTGTTTTCAATTATGACCAGTCACAATTAATTTTCAATTCGGATCATCCAAAAATATTTTAGACGTGTGCGATTGGTCTCCATAAAACCTTTTTTATGGAATGGTCTGCAAATAAGATTTTTTGTTAAAGGACAGAGAAGAAGACTTCGGGTGGGTTTGGATTGTTAAGTCAAAATGATTTTTTTTTTTGTCTTTATTCAAATTTTTTTCATATTTGTTAATTTTGCTTTAAATTTTTGTAACTTATTGATTCGTCTCGTTAAGAGGAATCGGAAAAATAAATTTTTTTATTATCGAAACTCATATTTTTTTACTTATTTTGTCTTTATTCTAAAAATCATGAGTTTCGATCATAATTTTTACTTTTTCGATTCCTATCGTTGAGACGAATCAATAAACTATAAAAGTTTAACGCAAAATAAACAAATACAAAAAAAATTTAAACAAAGAAAAAAAAAAGTCACTCAATTTTTAATCCAAAAGCACCCGAAGCCGGCGTTGGTATACCGGATATTTTAGCTTTGGGAGAAAAGGAAGTAGAACGGGTAGGGTCGGATGAGTTTGGACCATAATTTTAATTTTTTTCGATTCTTCTCTTTGAATAGAACCAATAATGGATAAAAAAAAATTGGCGCGGAACGTACAAATTGAGTTTTAATCATAAAATTTTACTTTTCTGAATCCCCTTAATCAGAAAAATCAGAGAAAGGAGGGGGGAAGAGAGGGGAGGGGGGAAGGAAAAAAAAAAAAAAGGGAAAGGAAAATGGGTCGGGTCGGGCGGGTTTGGGTTTGGCTTGACCTATATTCTACCAGACCCATTTCAACCCATTTACTTTTTGCCCATATTCGACCTGCCCATATTTGACCCACAACCCGTTTCAACCCGCCCAAACCCGCTCAGACCTGTCCGTTTGCCACCTCTAATTTTTATCGTCAATAGAAAATCCTTGTACTACGAGGTCCACGACTTGATCAGTTAATAACCAATATTGCAGCTGAGAATTAATGTAAGTACAGTAGGATCGAGTTTCAGATTTTGAAAGGCTTCTGAAAATCTCTTTACAGGGGCAACGAATACTTTGAGAAAGGAGGAAATTGTCATCGCGACAACAGATATTTTTGTGACTGTACCTTTGTTGGATGGGTATGATTCAAACCTACACAATCATCTAAAATGGTTACTTTCGAATTTCAAGTTTTAACAATTTATAAAATAGAGATTCAATTTTTTGTATACAAACATGGCTAAATATTCTGCTCTTTCTGTTAAGAAAATGAATCCCACATTGCTTGGGAGTGAAATGGGTGATCACTTAATAACATTTGGGACCTCGCTACTTATTGCCAATTGGTTTTGAGATGGATATAAAGTTTCTACATGGTATCAGAACCGGACCCGTTTTACTCCACATTTTATAAAATTCACAATCCACATCCCTCGATGACAGATCAGCAAAAATGATGCATGATGATAGGACCCAAAAGTGGTCACACGTGACAGACCTCAAACGCGGCTGCACGTGAGGGGGGAGGGGGGATGTTAAGAAAATGAATCCCACATTACCACATTGCTTGGGAGTGGAATGAGTGATCACTTAATAACATCTGGGACCTCTCCATTTGAGATGGATATAAAGTTTCTACACTTCCCGTTATGCACTGATGATTCCCACTGTTTTCAAACCATGGTTTCATTCAATTTTTTCTATTTATCTAGTCCTGTTTCTCATGGCATACTTTGACTAGGACAAAATTGGTCAAGAACTTTCTTACTTGAAACTTCTATTAGTGTCAAGGCCGGCCCTAAGATCTTCAGGACCCTAGGCGAAATTCCAAAAAGGAGCCATTAGGAGATGGTGTTAATAAAATGTAAATCAAGTAAATTCTAAAATAAAATTGATATAAGGTTAAAAAGCACAATAAAATGGTTTTCTAGCTTCAACTTAACTGATTCAGTTTATTAGCAGGTATTAACGGTTCAAACTACGAATTTTGATTTCTAAAAGTGCTAATATAAAGAGGATTGTTCAATTTTGTAGCACATTTATATTGTCAATCAACACAATTAGAGGGGATGAGTATTCCCCAGATGGAGCTAGCTGTTCTACTTATGTATATTAGCTTATGTTGGAATACGTTTTCTATTGTTTTTGCCAATTACATCACTTTTATTGCCTCCAGACATCATATATCCTCGTAGTTCTCTGTTATGCAGCAGGAACTCACAATAGACTTTTTATACATGGTTTACTCACTACTACCTTTTTTTCTAACGTCTTGGTGATTACCATGTAGAAACTTTATATCCATCTCAAAATTAATTGGCAATGAGTGGAGAGATCCCAGATGTTATTAAGTGAACACTCATTCCACTCCCAAGCAATGTGGGATTCATTTCCTTAACATAACCCCTCACATGCAGTCGTGTTTTGAGGTCTGTCACGTGTGGCCACTTTTTGGGTCATATCATCGTGCAGCCTTTTTGCTGGTCTGTCATCATGGGGTGTGGATTGTAAATTTTTAAAATGTGGGGTGTAACAGGCCCCGCTTTGATACCATGTAGAAATTCATGAACCAAGGCAAGCCAGAGAGAGAGAAACGTAACCCTTGAATCTTTTATTTCTCAACCGACTGAATTGTTTGGTGGATTCTCCACTTATACAGAAAACCCTCAAGACTAACAGAATGCCAAAGCTAACAGAATGCTAGCTCATCTAACTCTTGAACTAATCCTGTTTAATCACTAATTGACTAACTTGATTAATGGCCTTTGCTTACAGTTTAAGCATTGTATCTTCCAATTCACATTGCCATAATGTCGTTTTGTGTCGAAGATGCAAACACTAACTACTCTCTCTCTCTCTCTCTCTCTCTCTCTCTCTCTCTCTCTCTCTCTCGAGTTAGAGAGAGAGAGGGGGAGAGAGAGACTTGTAAATTGATTGCTAAAGACTCGGCCAATGGCAGCCATCGAAGAAAATTGACGAGATGCGATTTATTAGAGACTATAGAATCAATCAAGCATCAATTAGCAAGTCTAGTCAATTATGGATACTTCCTATCAAGCCTAAATCAATCCTTGATATCTGCAAATCATTCCTATGCTTTTCTTCCTTTCTAGATTTGATTTTATTAGCTGTAATTGTGGGATTGACTAGCTGTATAGAAGGGTCAATGTATGGTAACACTTCGTGTATATATCAGTAACAATGAAAGGTTCCTGCAATGTATGAAGAGAGAAACCATTGTAGTTTTCTTCTCACACTTTTCTTTTCATTCCATTTTATTACAATTTTTCCTACCCTAAATGGCAAAGCAACTTGATTGCAAACACTAACTATGCTCTCTCTCTCTCTCTCTCTCTCTCTCTCTATATATATATATATATATATTTGACCTCCATATATGTGGGGGGCTGATTTTTCCGCTGACCGTCTTGACTCGTTTGAACCGAGAACTATGGTGTCGATCTTCGTGTACCTGCAGAACCGGAGGGGGTTGTTCCTCCGGAAAGAAGCTCCGATGACAAAGTCAGTGAGAGGAACCGGAGGAAACAATTTTAGTCAGAAATTTGCTTTGTAGGGAGAGGAGTAATGTAAGAAATCTGAACCTCTTTCTTGGATGAAGTACATGTCTATTTATAGGCAAGGATAAAAATGAGTTAGTGTAATGCCAGCAGTCCCTTTCACCCATGTGCTTGGTGACGCTCGGTTGACGTCACGAGTCAGAAGCATTAATTGACTGCCGCCTGTTGGGGAATGGGGAGCCGCCCAGTCAGAGCTAGAGGGGTCACATCAATCTGCATTGTCACCTTGACCATCAAAGATGCTCCCTCACGTTTCTTTGGAAGTGTCTAGAAGGTTCTAGAGTGGCGGTTTCTAAACGAAGCCATCATGTCCGAAGAAACAAAGAGTATCAGGTGGAGCACTATACCGAAT
>BPLS01031682.1:212535-247270 GCA_019656275.1 Rhododendron kiyosumense | reverse complement strand
GAATAAAATCTTATCGTTGCCTTATCCGAATGAAACGAGTACGCCATCCTTCGGTTTGGGATTGAAGCTCGGCTAGGTTCCTGGATTCTCTTTACCATTCGGATAATACGTACAGACGCAGTATCCGGGTCCTTCTGGAAACAGATGAACTGAGACAACTATTCATTTAGGAATAACACAACAAATCCCTTATGACTCAATTGAACCTTTTGAACCTTCGGATATTTCGCTCCCCTACAATAGCCCCTCAACTCCTCCTTCCCAGCTTTGGAGGGGATGGAGGAGTTGAAAAACAAATAGTGGCCGAAGAATAACCTTCATGCCGAAGCAAGATCATCGACAGCTTCATCCGAACGAAAATCGTACTCCAAACGTCAGAAGGATATCGAATCGCCAGGCCCGTTACTTTCATTTAATGCTTCTGCAACCGCTAGCTTCAAATGACGCCATGTGTCGATTTGCCACTGGATATCGATACGGCACACCCCATTAGTCTCCACGTGTCACACATCAACGGTCACATCAATCTCCCGCCCAAATCCTGTGGCTGGGGGCTCGGCACCGCTTCAAATTTCGCCCTAGGTATATGAGACGAGGGGTGGATAGAGAAAATCACTTTTTCTCTCTCCCTCAGGCGCTTCATCTGTATACTTCTATCCACTCCTTCAAGAACAAAAAACGACTACAGATTTCTGAAGATTTTGAAGCATTTGTTCCAGGTTTCTGTTTGATTTCAAGGTATGTTCTTGAATCTCTATACTTTTCTCTGTATTCCAGTTGTTGGCACACGTTTTTGGGCCCTTTCTGTTTTATTTCGATTGGTCTCTCCGCCTGCGCACTGTAGATGAGGTTGAAGATGTTCATATGTTCTTCTGAGCATATGTGCATCTTCAACCTGTGTTCTTCTGAGCACGCATAAGAGTATTTTTTCCCTTTTTCCTTGAAAAACATCGAAGCAATCGTACGAAACGTGTCGTATATTTCTTTTATACCCGGATTTTCCATTCGAACTTCCATTCTGACAAATAGTCTCTCGGAAGATCCGATTCGCTCGGTACAACCTTATCACAGAACATAGACACTTTAGGACTCGACCATGCAACTAGCTGTCGGTCTAATCCTTTACACTCTTGTTTTTAGGTATGGAGACTTCTCCCTCTGTTTCCTCTGGGGAATCGTATCATTCGGTTGACAACGCGTCGTTAGGCGCTGGAGGCGCTTCCCTTGCGATCGCCGACGCCATCTCCAACTTAGCACGGAGTTATCGCATTCGGGACGATGGTGCGGGATCCGAAGATTCTGCGGACGTTGAGATGCCCTCACACGTCGTCCCTTTCCGAACGATGCCCCCAGACAGTGAGATCGTTGATTTGGAAGAGGATCCCTCGGAAGGAGAATTAGGCAATCCAACGGAGGGCGATGACGATGCCGAAGAGACGGTTTCTGAGAGAGACACTGCCGAGAGAGAGATAGCCACGGCTTCTTCGAGCCAGGCCGAGGGTGGAGATGGAGCCGCCGGACCTTCTTCCAAACCTCAAAAGAAGAAGAGGAAGATAGTCCCCCTAGATCCTGACATAATTCCTGACCGAGCGGGAAAGGACCCATGTCCCTACTAGAAATCCTTCGAGAGTGAAGAAGGTATGCAGTCCTTCCGAAGGGATTACAAAATCCCAGACGATGTCATCATTACCCCAGTTCCTGGCCCTCGGATTAGGTTCAGTGACGAACACATCACTGTTCCCTTATTGGCCATCACCGAAGGCGGGCTTCGGTTTCCGATGCACAGAATCCTTAGGGAGATTTTACATCTCTTTACGCTCACCCCTTGCCAACTGAGCGTCAATTCTTTCCGAATCATCCACTCAATAATCAAGCTCGCCGAGCTTAAGATGTTTCCACTCGAAGCCCACCACTTATTTGAAAATTACACGATGTCACGCAATGTCAGATACTCTAGGTATTATCTATGTTCCCGAAGGAACATGGTAAAGATTATTCCTGAAGGAATGTATGACTCCGAGAAATGGGCTTTGGATTATGTTGAAGTTCGAGGGAATTTCCAGTATCCTCCAACAGAATATGGGCACTTTGAAATTGACACACGCAGGGGTGATCCTCGTAAGAAGTTGTAGCTGTTCATCATTTTCTCCTTTTAATTTGAATTACTTCGTTCGTATTATGCTGATACTCATTCCTTCGTTTAACAGCTACAACAAAAATCAACAAAAGCTTGTTGAAGGCGGCCAAGGGGTGCAAGCTTGCCACTACCCTCCTTACTATTCCTTGGGAAGAGAGAGACGCCCCAATAATCCTTGAGTACAAAGCAGCGTATGGAGGCAGGATCCGAAAGAAGGAGGCCGATAAGGAGGAAGCAACAACCGAAGGTCTTCCGACCGAGCTTCTTCCGAGCGAAGACAGGCCTCTCTGAGGACTGATCCGTCAACCAACGGAAGGAACATCTACCGAAGAAGAAGAAAACATGCCTCCCCGAAGCATGAAAGATGTGCTTCAAAAGAAACTTGAAGAAAAAGAGAGAGACATGGCCCTTCAAAAGAAGATTGGGGCTGTGGGGCCTCAGGCTCTGCACTGAGCAAAAAGGTGCCTCCCCCACAAATTCAAAAACGTCCACCGTTGGCACCTCTGTCGCCGAAGGAAGCCCCAGCCGGCAAGAAGCAGAAGACGACGGCTCATTCCGAGGCTGGAGGCGCGACCAGCTTGTCAGAGAAAGGGAAGGGGGCAACCGAAGAGAACATCCCCTAGGTGCCAAGCTTCATAACACCGGACAAGAAGCAAGGGGGCAACCGAAGAGAACATCCCCTGGGTGCCAAGCTTCATAACACCGGACAAGAAGCAAGTGTTAAAATCTGACAGCCTTCGGGAGGACCTTTCCCTTGCCCTGACACTTCTGTCTGGGGTGGGTCTACCGAGGGACATCCAGTCGCCCCCTTCGCTCAAGGCCGCCTTCACTGAGTATTACTATCATGCCGCGAGGGTAAGTCCTTTTGGTTTATGAGTGTTCTTCCTTTACTTGTTATCTTATAGATGCTGATAGAAGTATACTTGTTCGTTCTCCTCAGGTCTCCCAATCCATTATGAGTGTGAATTTTCATCTCACCGAGCATGAGAAGAAAAGAAAGCAGATGCTGCTCTCTCTTCAGGTCAGCAAAGATTCGGCCGAAGAGTATAAAAAGAGCTGGGAGGAGTCTGAGGCTGCTCGCTCGGCGCTCGAAACACAGGTGACCAATCTCAATGATCTGGTCAAGGGCATGCAAGTAGCTGCCGGAAACACCAGGTCGGAGGGGAAGGAGGAGGGCCTTGCTGAAGGAAGAGCTCAAGGCCGAGAGGAGATGAAGAAGGAGATGGAAGGAGAGCTACAGAAGGAGTATGACTGGGGGTATTTCGAAGCCGAAGAAGCCACTGCTGAAGAGCTTGCCGGGGCTCAGGCCGAGCTTATTGAAGAACAGCACAAGGAAAGCTTTATGCTGGGCTACAATAGGGGCCTGGATGATGCTGGTGTGGAAGCAGATGACGAGCGGAGAACACTCATCGAGGTTCCTCCTCGTGGTCCAGCCGAATCACAGCAGCTCGCAGCTGAGCAGCTTGACCCTACCGTCGGCCCTACGAATGCACCTTCTGATGAGCACCCAATATTGCAGATATTTGGTGCGACTAGTCCCATTTAATATTGTTTTAAGTTGCGTTTATTTAGCTTTTATAGTTATATTGCACGTAAGGTGTGGTTTAGTAGTTTCAGGTAAAACGTGCAAATAAGGCGCGTTTGAAGGCCAAGGAATGCTCCGGAAGCTTCCAAGTATCCGAAGACCTTGTCGGCCCCCCTAAAATCTGTCTAAGTATGGAAAAATGACTTTCTGAAAAAGTTTCGATTTTCGAGATGAAAAATGGCGGTAATTGATCCTTGAATTTTTCTAAGAGTAACTACAAAGTTGCAAGGTTTTATTTGAAGAGCAAGGTCGTGTTTTGAGCCATTTTCTCTTGAGAAAAATGTGCAATTTTCTATTTTGTACTAAAAGTGCGGGGTTGACATTTTGATTTAAATGGAATTTTGAAATTCTGGTAATGTCATTGTTTCCAAATGGGGGGTACTTTCTTATTTTCATTAAATAAATTAAAGTAAAGGAAAGGTAAAAGAAAGGTTTAAAATATAGCCTTTACTTAAGTTTAGAGAGTGAAAATAAGTGCTGAGAAGCTGTGAAGTTGCTAGGAGCTGTTTGCTGAAGCTGAAGCCAACCTGAAATCAGCAGTTTTGAAGAATGTTATCGATAACATTCCAATTGTTATCGATAACATTGGTCCAAAATTTGTCCAGACCTGAGGGTATCGATAACATTTTGTTGGAGTTATTGATAACATACTTCTCCGAGGGATCATTTGAAGGATGTTATCGATACCTTTGCTTATGGTATCGATAACTTTTGTCTTCTGCAGATATTTTTATTGCTTTTTGGATTTTCCATTTATGGAATACTTGCCACTTTTGGCAAGTTCAGGGATATTTTGTGGAGAGAAAAGGCTGAGTTGTATAAATACTCCCCTCTCTCTCTCTCTTAGCACTTATCTACTTTATGTCCTAGTTTAAGTTCTCTCTCTAAGAGAGAACTCCATTAATGTCCTTCAAGTTTTAAGTCTTTTCCTTCAAAAACCTTGGTAAGTTTAGTTCGTTTGTTGTTTTCTCGTTCATTAATGTTGTAGCTACTTGTTGGATCTTCATATAAATTAAGTTTATTTCCATTTCTATCGGTTAATCATGTTTTCTTACTTAAGCAAGCTTTCTATTCTTTTCATTATGTTTGAGTAGTCTTTTAGGCTTGGCCATGGGGTGAATAACACATCGTGACTTCGGTTAATCTTGCCTTTCTCAACGTAAGACTTGAGGTATGGTTTGGAAATGTGCGTGGTTTGCCTTTTATGTAACAAAACTTGTCGATGTTAACCTCCGGTGATCATATGCTCGCTCATATGGTTCCGTGAGCTATGTCTCGCCTCGTGTTTGCCGAAAGAACCAAAGAACTTGCTCGCTTTCCAAACTATGCTTCTAGTTCATGACTTTGATATTAAGTTTGAATGCAAGTCTTGGCGTTGTTAATCTCCAGTGATCATGGGCTCGCTCGCATGGTTCCGTGAGCGATGTCACGCCTTGTGTTTAGCTTGTTATTCAAACTCTATATTAAGTCTAACCATTTTCATAGCTAAATCTTCTGGTTGATAGCCTATGCCGTGCGATTCAACCGTGTTTTCATTGAGAAATGTTGGGTGACCTAAGTTATGGGCGTTAATAACTCCATTGCCTTGCCGCCTTTAATTCTTAGTTAAAACTCATTTTCTAGTCATTTTCATAAGAGCATTTTCCACCTTTCAAAGGAAAACCAAAAGTTGGCCGTCTTAACGCCGGAAACCCTTACAAACTACAATCCGAACAAGCTATATTCGATCTCCCTGTGGATCGACTCGGACTTTCTCGCTATACTATCCAAATCTTTAGTTGTAGTCCGGTTAATAAATAATTGAATTTGGCAACCATTTGGTAAACTTCAACGACTACCGAATCGGGACGAATCACCTTCTGAAGCTGATACCACTCCAGCTCCTTCCTTAGATGACCCTACCCTGTCTCTTTTTACTGCCCCTTAGGAAATTCTGGGCTCTTTATGTTCACGTTTTGTGCTTCTCTTGGGTGTTTTTTTTTTTTTGAAACTACGTCTTGCTAGTTGTGGGCATGTAAAACAATGAAATTCAGAGTTGCACCATCTGAAATTTAAACAAAAGTTTTGATCTGAAATTATGCTGAAATGTTGTTAAGTATTTTTGTTCGTTTTGATGACGTTATATGAAGCAATGGTGTTGTTCGGAAAAGTTTTAACGCCGAACGTTGCTGTGCACATTGTTGTTCCCGTTATAGCCCCTTGTTTGTTAGGATTACCGAGGAAAAAAGGGTAATCCGAGGAGATAGTAAAGAGGGAACAGAGAAACGGGGGCAGTGACGTTCGTGCCCAAACGAAGGGCTGACCGAGGGATGCGAGGACTTCTCCCGAACGAGTAAAATTCTGAGGGCTACGAGGGTTTCGCCCGAACGAGTAAAATTCCGAGGGCTACGAGGGTTTTGCCCGAACGAGTAAAATTCCGAGCCCAACGGCTTAACATGGGCGAGATGAAATACCCAGAAGATGTAATAAAAAGCAATTAAGAGGAGAGAGAGTGAAAGGATAACTCTTTGAACAAATGCCCGAAGGCTTACAGATAAAGGCGATAAAAAGAAAACAAAAGGGACATAAGGCAACAACTAGCCACGGAACTTCCGAAGCTTCTGAGCATTCTAAGGGTTGGGTATTGGTGTGTCATCCATTTCAGCAAGTTTGTAAACGCCATGGCCTATCTTCTCGATTACTCGGTAAGGACCTTCATACGGATCTTTGAGTTTGGTCAATTTGCTTGCTTCGACCACCACCCGAAGGACGAGATCCCCAACATTAAATGGTCGAGCCCGAACGTTCTTGTTATAGCCTCGAGCAACCTCTTATTGGTAAGCAGCATGCCGAAGGTTAGCGTTGTCACGGAGTTCTTCGGCGAAATCCAACTCTGAGCCCACGAGTGCAGTGTTATCCACAGGATTGAAATTCTCTGTACGGGCTGTTGGAATCAAAGACAAGAGAGGAAGGACGGCTTCTATGCCATAGGCCATTGAGAATGGGGTACGACCCTTAGAGCGCCGAGGTGTAGTGCGATAGGCCCATAAAACATGGGGGAGCTCCTCAACCCACACACCGAGCTTTTGATCCAAACGACGCTTAAGCCCCTGAGTGATGGTTTTATTGGAAGCTTCAGCCTGGCCATTGCCCTGTGGATACGCCACCGAGGAATTCTGGATCGTAATCTTCCGCCGTTTGTAGAAAGCTTTAAGGGCAGCCGCCACAAATGGGGAGCTATTATCCGATAGGATGGCGTAGGGAACTTCGAACCTTGAGATGATGTGCTTCCAAATGAAATGTTCCATGTCTCCAGCAGTCGTTTTCACCAGGGCCTTTGCCTCGACCCATTTGGTGAACAGGTCTGTGGCAGTAAGCAGGTATTTAAACCCTCCCGGCGCCTTGGGTAATTTGCCCATAATGTCGAAAGCCCAAACTGCGAAAGGCCAGGGACTTGTTATCATTTTGAGGGGGAAGGCGGGTTGGTGAATAAGGGAGGCCTGCTTCTGGCACCGAACACAGCATTTAACGTATTTCTCGGACTGCTTCACCATCTTCGGCCACCAGTACCCCTGAGTCAGAGCTCGTTGTGCCAGACTGCGTCCACCTGAATGAGCTCCACAACTACCTGAGTGTAGCTCATCCAAGATACCCTTGACTTGAGTTTCATACACCACCTTCAAATCCGGGCTGGTGCAAGCTCTTCGGTACAGGTGCCTGTGAGGATCCAAAAAGTAATTAGCAGCATGGCATCGTAGCTTATGAGCTTCCTTCCTGTTCGGTGGCAGGGTTTGAGTTTGCAAGTACAAAACGATGGGATCCAATTGGCTCGAACTGAACGATATGGCTGCCACGGGAGAATCTGAGGGTTCAAAGCTCGGAGTTTCGACCTCGTCAAAAATGATGGTGCGACTACCCGAGGCTCGGTATACTAAAGCGAGACTGGCGAGGGCGTCAGCATGAGCGTTATGCTCCCGAGCGATCCACTCGATCTCAACACGTCCAAAATGTTTCAAAAGAGACAAGACGTGACTGACATAGGCATTCATTCGTTCATTCCTAGCCTGGTAATCGTCATTTAAATGGCCTACAATTAGCCTGGAATCACAGAACACATGAACCGAATCCGCGCCGAGCCGAAGGGCGAGTTGCAATCCAGCAATCAAGGCTTCGTATTCGGCTTCATTGTTCATTGCTCGGTATCCGATGGAGATGACACTTTCGTGCACGGTCCCCTCGGGAGATACAAGAACTATCCCAGCCCCAGCCTCGTTGATGTTTGAGGCTTCGTCAACAGTCATCCGCCAAGCGTCCCCTGAGAATAAATTCCATTCGTGGACGGGATGTTTCGTGCCGAGCGTGAATCTAAAGCGGCGAGCGTCCGCTAGCTGTTGGATCCACTTCATATGGGCTTCGGTCTCAACAGTCCAAACTTCAGTCTCCGCAAGAGCTCCGGCGTTGGCTTCGTCTTGTAAGCCTGGAGTAAGCTCGGCGAAGAAGTCAGCCAATGCTTGTCCCTTTATAGCCGTCTGTGGTTCGAATTGGATGTCGTAGTTGGCCAAGTCTTGGGAGAACTTGAGAATCCGACTCGAGGAATCCGTCTTCCGAAGCACTGCTTTGAGAGGAAACTCAGTAAGGACCACGATCCTATGGCATTGGAAGTAGGGCAAAAGGCTCATTTTAGACGAAACGAGGGCCGATGTCAACTTCTCCATAGGCAGATACCTAGTCTGAGAGTCCGTCATCGTTTTGCTAGAATAAAAGATCGGTTGGTGCTCCGCCCCTTCTTTCCGAACAAACACTGAACTGGTGGCATGATCCGAGACAGCGAGGTAAAGATATAGATCTTCGTCAGGTTGCGGCTTGACGAGGAGAGGAGCATGTGATAAGTAGTCTTTCAACGTTTGCAGAGCCTGCTCACATTTCCCGGTCCACACAAATCTTCGGCGGCTAGTCTTGATAGATTGGAAGAAAGGACGACAGAGGTCTCCCGAACGTCGTATGAACCGGTTCAGTGCCGCAACCATTCCCGTAAGACGCTGCACTTCTCTAATAGTTGTGGGAGCTCGAAGGTTTTGCACGGCCGTAAGCTGCGTTGGATCTGCTTCTATTCCTCGGCGACTGACCATGTTACCGAGGAATTTCCCTGATCTGACTCCGAACGCACATTTTTCCGCATTAAGTCGTAGCTTTCGTTTCCTCAAGACGGCAAAAACCTCTCCAAGATCCCGAAGATGGTCCCGAGCGAACTTGCTCTTACACACCAGATCATCGATATAGGCTTTCAGAATTCGCCCGAGCATCCCTGGGAACATCGAAGTTATCGTCCGTTGAAATGTAGCCCCTGCGTTCTTCAATCCGAACGGAACGACGTTATAGCAATAAACGCCCCGAGGGGAGATGAAAGCCGTTTTCTCCTGATCATCTTCGGCTAGGGCGATTTGATGGTACCCTCGGTACGCATCCATGAAACTCAAACGCTTACAACCCGCAGTTGCATCCACCATTTGTTCGATCCGAGGGAGCAGAAACCGATCCATCGGGCAAGCGTCATTAAGATTCGTGTAGTCCACACAAACCCTCAACTTCCCATTCTTCTTCGGAACTACAACTGGGTTGGCCAACCAAGTAGGGTAAAATATTTCCCGTATAGCCCCTGCCTCCAACAATTGATCCACCTCAGCCATCACTGCCTCGACATGAAGTACAGACGAATGCCGAAGCTTTTGCACCACTGGCTTTCTATTCGGATCCACGTTCAATGAATGGGTTGCGAATGAGGGGTCTATGCCTGGCATCTCTTGTGGGGTCCAGGCAAACACTTCAGTGTGTTGTATGAGGAAATCGTACATCTCCGTCCGCTCTTCCTCGGATAAGGAGCTGCTGATGAGGAAGTATCTCGCGCCATCCTCAGTGATAGGCATACAGACGAGTTCCTCGGTCGAGCGTTAATCAGCAGGCAAACCTACATCTTCAAGCACAACAACTTCTCCCTTTTCCACACATTGCACCTCCAAGCAGCTCTGTTTGGTGGTCACAGTACTAATATAGCATTTCTTTGATTGTACCTGATCTCCTCGGAGGCTCTCTTGTCTACCGTTCCAACCGACGAACTTCACAACTTGGTGATAGGTAGAAGCCACGACTTGCATCCCGTGTAGCTAGGCTCGGCCGAGGATGACGTTGTAAGGGCTAGGTGAACTAACCACTATGAATTCGACATCTAACACTCGGGAACCGGCTCGCACAAGGAGGTTGGTAATACCGAGTGGCCAAACTGGGGCACCAGTAAAGCCGACGAGCGGTGTGGTTGCTGGTCGAAGCTGATTGGGGGAAAGCCTGAGGCTCTTGAATGTTGAGTAGAACATCACGTCGGCTGAGCTTCCCTGGTCAATCAACACCCGTTGCACAGTGGATTTGTCAACGATGACTGTAACTATGAGGGCGTCGGTGTGTGGGGCCTGAACTCCTTTCAAGTCCTCGGCTGTGAAAGCGAATGGGCCGTTGCAGTTCAGATCTTCAAACTTCCTTTTCACCGAAGAACTGACGTTGCACACCGAGAGAGCTGCGATGGCCTTTGAAATTTTTGATTGCAGTTCGGATAGGCGCCCTTCGGAAGCGATTCCTTGGATGACACTAACATGGCCACCCAGAAGAGGAGGGGGTGGAGGAAGTGGACTCTTCCGAGTATCGATCCATGGATTGAGGTGCCCAGCCGCGGTGAGCTCCTCCAAATATCGCTTGAAAGGTTGACACTTGGTCGTATAATGCCCCCGCTCCTTATGGTATGAGCACATCCCAGGCCCTTGGCCAGCCGTTCCGAGGAACCCAGTAGGCCAAGAGAAGAATGGGAGCTTCCCAATGATGGAGAGAAGCTTGTGAATGGGCTCGGTGAATGTAGTCTGCTCGGCAACGTATTCGTCGGACCTCGGCTCACGCTTTGCTTGTTGCATTACCTGTTGTGGCTGACGTTGCGAGGGTCGATTGCCATTGTTCGGCTTATTCCTTCCTGATGTTCGCCCAATATTGGCCACCTGCTTTTTAGCCGCGGCGTGTGTTTTAACGGGGTCCGCAACCTTCGGAGCATGACGCTCGGCCATCGCCTCCTCGTGGACGCAATCCTTCTCTATGATAGTCATTAGCTCCCCCATACTTTTAGGCGAATTTCTTGAGAGATCCCGAAACATTGCCGAGGTTGGGTCCAGGCCGTTCATGAATGACTCGGCTGCCACTCCCTGATCGCAATCTGGGATGAGATTATAGACCTCCCAATATCGCCCGATATATAACCGAAGAGTTTCCCCCGCGGTTCTTCGCATGTTCACCAGCATTGAAAGTGTCTTCGGTTGAATGTTGCTGGTCACAAACCTCTTCGTGAATTCCAACTCGAGTTCGTTGAAGCATGTGATAGACTTCAGCTTCAGTTGATTGTACCAGAGCATGATCGGCTCGCTCAATGAGAGGGGAAAATTTTTGCACATAAGTGCATCGGAGAAGTTGTGAAGGCTCATCATTTGCCTGAAACGGCAAACAAATGCGACTGCGTCTTCTTTAGCCTCATACCGTTTGAGCTTTGGCATGACGAATCTATCCAGGGGTCGCTCCTGCTGTATTGCGTCCACGAAGGGGGAAGCTTTCGCCTTTCCAAGCTTAGAATTGTCTTCTGGAATAGGGGTTGGCCCGACGACCGGGGGTCGCACGGGTTGACGAGGCTCGGTCTCCCTCCGACGTTCGCGATGATGTTGCCGAGGATCATTTGCTTGGTATCCCTGCCGTTCCCTATCTTGTCTCGTATGCTCGGGAGCCCCCTTGGAACCGTCAGGCCGTGCTCGTCGCAGTTCCCTAGGTTCATTTACCTATTGATACACGGTTGGAAGTTCAGTAAATTGATCGTAAAAGGTGATTGTGTTGTCCCTCTCCGAGCGCCTGTCCTGACTGGGCACCTAACGATGACCCCGTGATCCTTCAGTTCGCCGTCCCCCATGGTGATGTTTGGTAACTTGGTACGTTGGCTCTGATTGTTAGGGAAATTCGCCAGTGTAACTTTGCCGAGGTGAATCGTTCAGATCCACGGGCTGTTTCTCCTTCCTTGAATCTTGATGCCGTCTATGCGAATGGTGCGTTTGGCCTGACACTGTTGCTCGGTGCGTTCTCGCTGTGGAACAAGTTGCCGAGGATCGAGTGCTCTCCGTTTGGATTACACTTGCCAGAAGAGGACCGGAGTCTGCTGGTTTCTGCCGAGCATCCTGTCCCAAACGCTCGAAAATGGCCCGTCTCTCGGAAGCTGCCAAGTCTGTTGTTTGGGCAGGATGGGACTTCCTGCTACGCTTGTGGTGTTTCGCCGGCTGACTTGGCCCGGCTGGGTGTACATTCTCAGGTGTGGCGAGTTGGCCACCATCACGCTCTTCTAGACGTTGCTGCAACATGGCTATTACTGTTGCTTGGCATTTCTGCTCCGCCAGGGCAACATCCAGCTCAGTCTGTGGAAACGAAAGCTGCTAAGCGACCGGACGTGCTGTATGCTCTGGGCCATGGTTAATGGACCCAAATCCGGATAACCCAAGGGTGAAATTCTCCGGGCCAGGAGGAGGAAGACGTTGAGCCATAGGAAGAAGGAAAGGAGGTATGTAGGTAGAGATAAAGGGGGTGGAGTCACAGTGGAGATAAGAATCAGGCCCACGGTGCTAGGATGAGCGTTCAAAGCCGTCGTCCCCAGCAGAGTTGCCAATTGTGGGGGGCTGATTTTTTCGCTAACCGTCTTGACTCGTTTGAACCGAGAACTATGGTGTTGATCTTCGTGTACCTGCAGAACCGGAAGGGGTTGTTCCTCCGGGAAGAAGCTCCGATGACAAAGTCAGTGAGAGGAACCGGAGGAAACAAGTTTTAGTCAGAAATTTGCTTTGTAGGGAGAGGAGTAGTGTAAGAAATCTGAACCTCTTTCTTGGATGAAGTACACGTCTATTTATAGGCAAGGATAAAAATGAGTTAATGTAATGCCAGCCGTCCCTTTCACCCATGTGCTTGGTGACGCTCGGCTGACGTCACGAGTCAGAAACATTAATTGACTGCCGCCTGTTGGGAAATGGGGAGCCGCCCAGTCAGAGTTAGAGGGGTCACATCAATCCGCATTGTCACCTCGACCATCAAAGACGCTCCCTCACGTTTCTTTGGAAGCGTCTAGAAGGTTCTAGAGTGGCGGTTTCCAATGAAGCCATCATGTCTGAAGAAACAAAGAGTATCAGGTGGAGCATTATACCGAACGAATAAAATCTTATCGTTGCCTTATCCGAATGAAACGAGTACGCCATCCTTCGGTTTGGGATCGAAGCTCAGCTAGGTTCCTGGATTCTCTTTACCCTTCGGATAATACGTACAGACACAGTATCCGGGTCCTTCTGGAAACAGATGAACTGAGACAACTATTCATTTAGGAATAACACAGCAAATCCCTTATGACTCAATTGAACCTTTTGAACCTTTGGATATTTCGCTCCCCTACAATAGCCCCTCAACTCCTCCTTCCCAGCTTTGGAGGGGATGGAGGAGTTGAAAAACAAATAGTGGCCGAAGAATAACCTTCATGCCGAAGCAAGATCATCGACAGCTTCATCCGAACGAAAATCGTACTCCAAACGTCAGAATGATATCGAATCGCCAGGCCCGTTACTTTCATTTAATGCTTCTGCAACCGCCAGCTTCAAATGACGCCACATGTCGATTTGCCACTGGATGTCGATACGGCGCACCCCATCAGTCTCCACGTGTCACACATCAACGGTCATATCAATCTTCCGCCCAAATCCTGCGGCTGGGGGCTCGGCACCGCTTCAAATTTCGCCCTAGGTATATGAGACGAGGGGTGGAGAGAGAAAATCACTTTTTCTCTCTCCCTCAGGCGCTTCATCTGTACGCTTCTATCCACTCCTTCAAGAACAAAAAATGACTACAGATTTCTGAAGATTTTGAAGCATTTGTTCCAGGTTTCTGTTTGATTTCAAGGTATGTTCTTGAATCTCTATACTTTTCTCTGTATTTCAGTTGTTGCCACACGTTTTTGGGCCCTTTCTGTTTTATTTCGATTGGTCTCTCCGCCTGCGCACTGTAGATGAGGTTGAAGATGTTCATATGTTCTTCTGAGCATATGTGCATATTCAACCTGTGTTCTTCCGAGCACGCATAGGAGTATTTTTTCCCTTTTTCCTTGAAAAACATCTAAGCAATCGTACGAAACGTGTCGTATATTTCTTTTATACCCGGATTTTCCATTCGAACTTCCATTCTGACAAATAGTCTCTTGGAAGATCTGATTCGCTCGGTACAACCTTATCACCGAACATAGACACTTTAGGACTCGACCATGCAACTAGTTGTCGATCTAATCCCTTGCATTCTTGTTTTTAGGTATGGAGACTTCTCCCTCCGTTTCCTCTGGGGAATCATATCATTCGGTTGACAACGCGTCGTTAGGCGTTTCCCTTGCGATCGCCGACGCCATCTCCAACTTAGCACGGAGTTATTGCGTTCGGGACGATGGTGCGGGATCCAAAGATTTTGCGGACGTTGAGATGCCCTCACACGTCGTCCCTTTCCGAACGATGCCCCCAGACAGTGAGATCGTTGATTTGGAAGAGGATCCCTCGGAAGGAGAATTAGGCAATCCAACGGAAGGTGATGACGATGCCGAAGAGACGGTTTCTGAGAGAGACACTGCCGAGAGAGAGATAGCCACGCCTTCTTCGAGCCAGGCCGAGGGTGGAGATGGAGCCGCCGGACCTTCTTCCAAACCTCAAAAGAAGAAGAGGAAGATAGTCCCCCTAGATCCTGACATAATTCCTGACCGAGCGGGAAAGGACCCATGTCCCTACTGGAAATCCTTCGAGAGTGAAGAAGGTATGCAGTCCTTCCGAAGGGATTACAAAATCCCAGACGACGTCATCATTACCCCAGTTCCTGGCCCTCGGATTAGGTTCAGTGACGAACACATCACTGTTCCCTTAATGGCCATCACCGAAGGCGGGCTTCGGTTTTCGATGCACAGAATCCTTAGGGAAATCTTACATCTCTTTACGCTCACCCCTTGCCAACTGAGCATCAATTCTTTCCGAATCATCCATTCAATAATCAAGCTCGCCGAGCTTAAGATGTTTCCACTCGAAGCCCACCACTTATTTGAAAATTACACGATGTCACGCAATGTCAGATACTCTAGGTATTATCTATGTTCCCGAAGGAACATGGCAAAGATTATTTCTGAAGGAATGTATGACTCCGAGAAATGAACTTCGGATTATGTTGAAGTTCGAGGGAATTTCCAGTATCCTCCAACAGAATATAGGCACTTTGAAATTGACACACGCAGGGGTGATCCTCGTAAGAAGTCATAGCTGTTCATCATTTTCTCCTTTTAATTTGAATTACTTCGTTCGTATTATGCTGATACTCATTTCTTCGTTTAACAGCTACAACAAAAATCAAAAAAAGCTTGTTGAAGGCGGCCAAGGGGTGCAAGCTTGCCACTACCCTCCTTACTATTCCTTGGGAAGAGAGAGACGCCCCAATAATCCTTGAGTACAAAGCAGCGTACGGAGGCAGGATCCGAAAGAAGGAGGCCGATAAGGAGGAAGCAACAACCGAAGATCTTCCGACCGAGCTTCTTCCGAGCGAAGACAGGCCTCTCCGAGGACTGATCCGTCAACCAACGGAAGGAACATCTACCGAAGAAGAAGAAACCATGCCTCCCCGAAGCATGAAAGATGTGCTTCAAAAGAAACTTGAAGAAAAAGAGAGAGACAGGGCCCTTCAAAAGAAGACTGGGGTTGCGGGGGCCTCAGGCTCTGCACTGAGCAAAAAGGTGCCTCCCCCACAAATTCAAAAACGTCCACTGTTGGCACCTCTGTCGAAGAAGGAAGCCCGAGCTGGCAAGAAGCAGAAGACGATGGCTCATTCCGAGGCTGGAGGCGCGACCAGCTTGTCAGAGAAAGGGAAGGGGGCAACCGAAGAGAACATCCCCTGTGTGCCAAGCTTCATAACACCGGACAAGAAGCAAGGGGGCAACCGAAGAGAACATCCCCTGGGTGCCAAGCTTCATAACACCGGACAAGAAGCAGGTGTTAAAATCTGACAGCCTTCGGGCGGACCTTTCCCTTGCCCTGACACTTCTGTCTGGGGTGGGTCTACCGAGGGACATTCAGTCGCCCCCTTCGCTCAAGGCCGCCTTCACTGAGTATTACTATCATGCCGTGTGGGTAAGTCCTTTTGGTTTATGAGTTTTCTTCCTTTACTTGTTATCTTATAGATGTTGATAGAAGTATACTTTTCTGTTCTCCTCAGGCCTCCCAATCCATTATGAGTGTGAATTTTCATCTCACCGAGCATGAGAAGAAAAGAAAGCAGATGCTGCTCTCTCTTCAGGTCAATAAAGATTCGGCCGAAGAGTATAAAAAGAGCTGGGAGGAGTCTGAGGCTGCTCGCTCGGCGCTCGAAACACAGGTGACCAATCTCAATGATCTGGTCAAGGGCATGCAAGAAGCTGCCGGAAACACCAGGTCGGAGGGGAAGCAGGAGGGCCTCGCCGAAGGAAGAGCTCAAGGCCGAGAGGAGATGAAGAAGGAGAGCTATAGAAGGAGTATGACTGATGGTATTTCGAAGCCGAAGAAGCCACTGCTGAAGAGCTTGCCGGGGCTCAGGCCGAGCTTATTGAAGAACATCACAAGGAAAGCTTTATGCTGGGCTACAATAGGGGCCTGGATGATGCTGGTGTGGAAGCAGATGACGAGCGGAGAACACTTGTCGAGGTTCCTCCCCGTGGTCCAGCCGAATCACAGCAGCTCGAAGCTGAGCAGCTTGACCCCACCGTCGGCCCTACGAATGCACCTTCTGATGAGCACCCAATATTGCAGATATTTGGTGCGACTAGTCCCGTTTAATATTGTTTTAAGTTGCGTTTATTTAGCTTTTATAGTTATATTGCACGTAAGGTGTGGTTTAGTAGTTTCAGGTAAAACATGCAAATAAGGCGCGTTTGAAGGCCAAGGAATGCTCCGGAAGCTTCTAAGTACCTAAAGACCTTGTCGGCCCCCCTAAAATCTGTGTAAGTATGGAAAAATGACTTTCTGAAAAATTTTCGATTTTCGAGATGAAAAATGGCGGTAATTGATCCTTGAATTTTTCTAAGAGTAACTACAAAGTTGCAAGGTTTTATTTGAAGAGCAAGGTCGTGTTTTGAGCCATTTTTTCTTGGGAAAAATGTGCAGTTTTCCGTTTTGTACTAAAAGTGGGGGGTTGACATTTTGATTTAAATGGAATCTTGAAATTCTGGTAATGTCATTGTTTCCAAATGGGGGGTACTTTCTTATTTTCATTAAATAAATTAAAGTAAAGGAAAGGTAAAAGAAAGGTTTAAAATGTAGCCTTTACTTAAGTTTAGAGAATGAAAATAAGTGCTGAGAAGCTGTGAAGTTGCTGGAAGCTGTTTGCTGAAGCTGAAGCCAACTTGAAATCTGCAGTTTTGAAGATTGTTATCGATAACATTCCACTTGTTATCGATAACATTGGTCCCATTTTGGTCCAAAATTTGTCCAGACCTGAGGGTATCGATAATATTTTGTTGGAGTTATCGATAACATACTTCTCCAGGGGATCATTTGAAGGATGTTATCGATACCTTTGCTTATGGTATCGATAACTTTTGTCTTCTGCAGATATTTTTATTACTTTTTGGACTTTCCATTTATGGAATACTTGCCACTTTTGGCAAGTTCAGAGATATTTTGTGGAGAGAAAAGGCTGAGTTGTATAAATACTCCCTTCTCTCTCTCTTAACACTTATCTACGTTATGTCCTAGTTTAAGTTCTCTCTCTAAGAGAGAACTCCATTAATGTCCTTCAAGTTTTAAGTCTTTTCCTTCAAAAATCTTGGTAAGTTTAGTTCGTTTGTTGTTTTCTCGTTCATTAATATTGTAGCTACTTGTTGGATCTTCATATAAATTAAGTTTATTTCCATTTCTATCGGTTAATCATGTTTTCTTCCTTAAGCAAGCTTTCTAGTCTTTTCATTATGTTTGAGTAGTCTTTTAGGCTTGGCCACGGGGTGAATAACACCTCGTGACTTCGGTTAATCTTGCCTTTCTCAACGTAAGACTTGAGGTATGGTTTGGAAATGTGCGTAGTTTGCCTTTTATGTAACAAAACTTGTCGATGTTAACCTCCGGTGATCATATGCTCGCTCATATGGTTCCGTGAGCTATGTCTCGCCTCGAGTTTGCCGAAAGAACCAAAGAACTTGCTCGCTTTCAAAACTATGCTTCTAGTTCATGACTTTGATATTAAGTTTGAATGCAAGTCTTGGCGTTGTTAATCTCTGGTGATCATGGGCTCGCTCGCATGGTTCCGTGAGCGATGTCACGCCTTGTGTTTAGCTTGTTATTCAAACTCTATATTAAGTCTAACCATTTTCATAGCTAAAACTTCCAGTTGATAGCCTATGCCGTGCGATTCAACCGTGTTTTCATTGAGAAATGTTGGGTGACCTAAGTTATGGGCGTTAGTAACTCCATTGCCTTGCCGCCTTTAATTCTTAGTTAAAACTCATTTTCTAGTCATTTTCATAAGAGCATTTTCCACCTTTCAAAGGAAAACCAAAAGTTGGCCGTCTTAACGCCGGAAACCCTTACAAACTACAATCCGAACAAGCTATATTCGAGCTCCCTGTGGATCGACTCGGACTTTCTCGATATACTATCCAAATCTTTAGTTGTAGTCCGGTTAATAAATAATTGAATTTGGCGGCCATTTGGTAAACTTCAACGACTACCGAATTGGGACGAATCACCTTCTGAAGCTGATACCACTCCAGCTCCTTCCTTAGATGACCCTACCCTGTCTCTTTGTACTGCCCCTTAGGAAATTTTGGGCTCTTTATGTTCGCGTTTTGTGCTTCTCTTGGGTGTTTTTTTGTTTTTTTGTTTTTGAAACTACGTCTTGCTAGTTGTGGGCATGTAAAACAATGGAATTCAGAGTTGCACCATCTGAAATTTAAACAAAAGTTCTGATCTGAAATTATGCTGAAATGTTGTTAAGTATTTTTGTTCGTTTTGATGACGTTATATGAAGCAATGGTGTTGTTCGGAAAAGCTTTAACGCCGAACGTTGCCTGTGCACATTGTTGTTCCCGTTATAGCCCCCTGTTTGTTAGGATTACCGAGGAAAAAAGGGTAATCCGAGGAGACAGTAAAGAGGGAACAGAGAAACGGGGGCAGTGACGTTCGTGCCCAAACGAAGGGCTGACCGAGGGCTGCGAGGACTTCTCCCGAACGAGTAAAATTCTGAGGGCTACGAGGGTTTCGCCCGAACGAGTAAAATTCCGAGGGCTACGAGGGTTTCGCCCGAATGAGTAAAATTCCGAGCCCAACGGCTTAACATGAGCGAGATGAAATACCTAGAAGATGTAATAAAAAGCAATTAAGAGGAGAGAGAGTGAAAGGATAACTCTTTGAACAAATGCCCAAAGGCTTACAGATAAAGGCGATAAAAAGAAAACAAAAGGGACATAAGGCAACAACTAGCCATGGAACTTCCGAAGCTTCTGAGCGTTCCAAGGGTTGGGTATTGGTGTGTCATCCATTTCAGCAAGTTTGTAAACGCCATGGCCTATCTTCTCAATTACTCGGTAAGGACCTTCATACGGATCTTTGAGTTTGGTCAATTTGCTTCCTTCGACCACCACCCGAAGGACGAGATCCCCAACATTAAATGGTCGAGCCCGAACGTTCTTGTTATAGCCCCGAGCAACCTCTTGTTGGTAAGTAGCATGCCGAAGGTTAGCGTTGTCACGGAGTTCTTCGGCGAAATCCAACTCTGAGCCCACGAGTGTAGTGTTATCCACAAGATTGAAATTCTCCGTACGGGCTGTTGGAATCAAAGACGAGAGAGGAAGGACGGCTTCTATGCCATAGGCCATTGAGAATGGGGTACAACCCTTAGAGCGCCGAAGTGTAGTGCGATAGGCCCATAAAACATGGGGGAGCTCCTCAACCCACACACCGAGCTTTTGATCCAAACGACGCTTAAGCCCCTGAGTGATGGTTTTATTGGAAGCTTCAGCCTGGCCATTACCCTGTGGATACGCCACCGAGGAATTCTGGATCGTAATCTTCCGCCGTTTGTAGAAAGCTTTAAGGGCAGCCGCCACAAATTGGGAGCCATTATCCGATAGGATGGCGTAGGGAACTCCGAACCTTGAGATGATGTGCTTCCAAATGAAACGTTCCACGTCTCCAGCAGTCGTTTTCACCAGGGCCTTTGCCTCGACCCATTTGGTGAACAGGTCCGTGGCAGTAAGCAGGTATTTAAACCCTCCCGGTGCCTTGGGTAATTTGCCCACAATGTCGAAAGCCCAAACTGCGAAAGGCCAGGGACTTGTTATCATTTTGAGGGGGAAGGCGGGTTGGTGAATAAGGGAGGCCTGCTTCTGGCACCGAACACAGCGTTTAACGTATTTCTCGGACTGCTTCACCATCTTCGGCCACCAGTACCCCTGAGTCAAAGCTCGTTGTGCCAGACTGTGTCCACCTGAATGAGCTCCACAACTACCCGAGTGTAGCTCATCCAAGATACCCTTGACTTGAGTTTCATACACCACCTTCAAATCCGGGCCGGTGAAAGCTCTTCGGTACAAGTGCCCGTGAGGATCCAAAAAGTAATTAGCAACATGGCATCGTAGCTTATGAGCTTCCTTCCTGTTCGGTGGCAGGGTTTGAGTTTGCAAGTACAAAACGATGGGATCCAATTGGCTTGAACTGAATGATATGGCTGCCACGGGAGAATCGGAGGGTTCAAAGCTTGGAGTTTCGACCTCGTCAAAAATGATGGTGTGACTACCCGAGGCTCGGTATACTAAAGCGAGACCAGCGAGGGCGTCAGCATGAGCTTTATGCTCCTGAGCGATCCACTCGATCTCAACACGTCCAAAATGTTTCAAAAGAGACAAGACGTGACTGACATAGGCATTCATTCGTTCATTCCTAGCCTGGTAATCGTCATTTAAATGGCCTACAATTAGCCTGGAATCACAGAACACATGAACCGAATCCGCGCCAAGCCGAAGGGCGAGTTGCAATCCAGCAATCAAGGCTTCGTATTCGGCTTCATTGTTCATTGCTCAGTATCCGATGGAGATGACACTTTCGTGCACGGTCCCCTCGGGAGATACAAGAACTATCCCAGCCCCAGCCCCGTTGATGTTTGAGGCTTCGTCAATAGTCATCCGCCAAGCGTCCCCTGAGAATAACTTCCATTCGTGGACGGGATGTTTCGTGCCGAGCGTGAATCTAGAGCGGCGAGCGTCCGCTGGCTGTTGGATCCACTCCATATGGGCTTCGGTCTCAGCAGTCCAAGCTTCGGTCTCCGCGAGAGCTTAGGCGTTGGCTTCGTCTTGTAAGCCTGGAGTAAGCTCGGCGAAGAAGTCAGCCAATGCTTGTCCCTTTATAGCCGTCTGTGGTTCGAATTGGATGTCGTAGTTGGCCAAGTCTTGGGAGAACTTGAGAATCCGACTCGAGGAATCCGTCTTCCGAAGCACTGCTTTGAGAGGAAACTCCGTAAGGACCACGATCCTATGGCATTGGAAGTAGGGCAAAAGGCTCGTTTTAGACGAAACGAGGGCCAATGCCAACTTCTCCATAGGCAGATACCTAGTCTGAGAGTCCGTCATCGTTTTGCTAGAATAAAAGATCGGTTGGTGCTCCGCCCTTTCTTTCCGAACAAGTACTGAACTGGTGGCATGATCTGAGACAGCGAGGTAAAGATATAGATCTTCGTCAGGTTGCGGCTTGACGAGGAGAGGAGCATGTGATAAGTAGTCTTTCAACGTTTGCAGAGCCTGCTCATATTCCCCGGTCCACACAAATCTTCGGCGGCTAGTCTTGATAGATTGGAAGAAAGGACGACAGAGGTCTCCCGAACGTCGTATGAACCGGTTCAGTGCCGCAACCATTTTCGTAAGACACTGCACTTCTCTGATAGTTGTGGGAGCTCGAAGGTTTTGCACGGCTGTAAGCTGCGTTGGATCTGCTTATATTCCCCGGCGACTGACCATGTAACCGAGGAATTTCCCTGAGCTGACTCCGAACGCACATTTTTCCGCATTAAGTCATAGCTTTCGTTTCCTCAAGACGGCAAAAACCTCTCCAGGATCCCGAAGATGGTCCCGAGCGAACTTGCTCTTACACACCAGATCATCGATATAGGCTTCCAGAATTCGCCCGAGCATCCCTGGGAACATCGAAGTTATCGTCCGTTGAAATGTAGCCCCGGCGTTCTTCAATCCGAACGAAACGACGTTATAGCAATAAACGCCCCGAGGGGAGATGAAAGCCGTTTTCTCCTGATCATCTTCGGCTAGGGCGATTTGATGGTACCCTCGGTACGCATCCATGAAACTCAAACGCTCACAACCCGCAGTTGCATCCACCATTTGTTCGATCCGAGGGAGCAGAAACTGATCCATCGGGCAAGCGTCATTAAGATTCGTGTAGTCCACGCAAACCCTCAACTTCCCATTCTTCTTCGGAACTACAACTGGGTTGGCCAACCAAGTAGGGTAAAGTATTTCCCGTATAGCCCCTGCCTCCAGCAATTGATCCACCTCAGCCATCACCGCCTCGACATGAAGTGCAGACGAACGCCGAAGCTTCTGCACCACTGGCTTTCTATTCGGATCCACGTTCAATGAATGGGTTGCGAACGAGGGGTCTACGCCTGGCATCTCCTGTGGGGTCCAGGCAAACACTTCAATGTGTTGTATAAGGAAATCGTACATCTCTGTCCGCTCTTCCTCGGATAAGGAGCTGCTGATGAGGAAGTATCTCGCGCCATCCTCAGTGATAGGCATACAGACAAGTTCCTCGGTCGAGCGTTAATCGGCAGGCAAACCTACATCTTCAAGCACAACAACTTCTCCCTTTTCCACACATTGCACCTCCAAGCAGCTCTGTTTGGTGGTCACAGTACTAATATAGCATTTCTTTGATTGTACCTGATCTCCTCGGAGGCTCTCTTGTCTACCGTTCCAACCGACGAACTTCACAACTTGGTGATAGGTAGAAGCCACGGCTTGCATCCCGTGTAGCTAGGCTCGGTCGAGGATGACGTTGTAAGGGCTAGGTGAACTAACCACTATGAATTCGACATTTAACACTCGGGAACCGGCTCGCACAAGGAGGTTGATAATACTGAGTGGCCAAACTGGGGCACCAGTAAAGCCGACGAGCGGTGTGGTTACTGGTCGAAGCTGATTGGGGGAAAGCCCGAGGCTCTTGAATGTTGAGTAGAACATCACGTCGGCTGAGCTTCCCTGGTCAATCAACACCCGTTGCACAGTGGATTTGTCAACGATGACTGTAACTATGAGGGCGTCGGTGTGTGGGGCCTGAACTCCTTTCAAGTCCTCGGCTGTGAAAGCGAATGGGCCGTCGCAGTTCGGATCTTCAAACTTCCTTTTCACCGAAGAACTGACATTGCACACCGAGAGAGCTGCGATGGCCTATGAAATTTTTTATTGCAGCTTGGATACGCGCCCTTCGGAAGCGATTCCTTGGATGACACTAACTTGGCCACCCAGAAGAGGAGGGGGTGGAGGAAGTGGACTCTTCTGAGTATCGATCCATGGATTGAGGTGCCCAGCCGCGGCGAGCTCCTCCAAATATCGCTTGAAAGGTTGACACTTAGTCGTATAATGCCCCCGCTCCTTATGGTATGAGCACATCCCAGGCCCTTGGCCAGCTGTTCCGACGAACCCAGTAGGCCAAGAGAAGAATGGGAGCTTCATAATGATGGAGAGAAGCTTGTAAATGGGCTCGGTGAATGTAGTCTGCTCGGCAACGTATTCGTCGGACCTCGGCTCATGCTTTGCTTGTTGCATTACTTGTTGTGGCTGACGTTGCGAGGGTCGATTGCCGTTGTTCGGCTTATTCCTTCCTGATGTTTGCCCAATATTGGCCACCTGCTTTTTAGCCGCGGCGTGTGTTTTAACGAGGTCCGCAACCTTCGGAGCATGATGCTCGGCCATCGCCTCCTCGTGGACGCAATCCTTCTCTATGATAGTCATTAGCTCCCCCATACTTTTAGGCGGATTTCTTGAGAGATCCCGAAACATTGCCGAGGTTGGGTCCAGGCCGTTCATTAATGACTCGGCTGCCACTCCCTGATCGCAATCTAGGATGAGATTATAGACCTCCCAATATCGCTCGGTATATAACCGAAGAGTTTCCCCTGCGGTTCTTCGCATGTTCACCAGCATTGAAAGCGTCTTCGGTTGAATGTTGCTGGTCACAAACCTCTTCGTGAATTCCAACTCGAGTTCGTTGAAGCATGTGATAGACTTCGGCTTCAGTTGATTGTACCAAAGCATGATCGGCTCACTCAATGAGAGGGGAAAATTTTTGCACATAAGTGCATCAGAGAAGTTGTGAAGGCTCATCATTTGCCTGAAGCGGCAGACAAATGCGACTGCGTCTTCTTTAGCCTCATACCGTTTGAGCTTCGGCATGACGAATCTATCCGGGGGTCGCTCCTGCTGTATTGCGTCCACGAAGGGGGAAGCTTTCGCCTTTCCAAGCTTAGAATTGTCTTCTGGAATAGGGGTTGGCTCGACGACCGGGGGTCGCACGGGTTGACGAGGCTCGGTCTCCCTCCGACGTTCGCGATGATGTTGCCGAGGATCATTTGCTTGGTATCCCCGCTGTTCCCTATCTTGTCTCGTTTGCTCGGGAGCCCCCTTGGAACCGTCAGGCCGTGCTCGTCGCAGTTCCCTAGGTTCATTTACCTGTTGATACACGGTTGGAAGTCCAGTAAATTGATCGTAAAGGGTGATTGTGTTGTCCCTCTCCGAGCACCTGTCCTGACTGGGCACCTGATGATAACCCCATGATCCTTCAGTTCGCCGTCCCCCATGGTGATGTTTGGTAACTTGGTACGTTGGCTCTGATTGTTAGGGAAATTCGCCAGTGTAACTTCGCCGAGGTGAATCGTTCAGATCCACGGGCTGCTTCTCCTTCCTTGAATCTTGATGCCGTCTATGCGAATGGTGCGCTTGGCCTGACACTGTCGCTCGGTGCGTTCTCGCCATGGACAAGTTGCCGAGGATCGAGTGCTCTCTGTTCGGATTACACTTGCCAGATGAGGACGGTAGCCCGCTGGTTTCTGCCAAGCATCCTGTCCCAAACGCTCGAAAACGGCCCGTCTCTCGGAAGCTGCCAAGTCTGTTGTTTGGGCAGGATGGGACTTCCTGCTACGCTTGTGGTGTTTCGCCGGCTGACTTGGCCCGGCTGGGTGTACATTCTCAGGTGTGGCGAGTTGGCCACCATTACGCTCTTCTAGACGTTGCTGCAACATGGCTATTACTGCTGCTTGGCATTTCTGCTCCGCCAGGGCAACATCCAGCTCAGTCTGTGGAAACGAAAGCTGTCGAGTGACCAGACGTGCTGTATGCTCTGGGTCATGGTTAATGGACCCAAATCCGGATAACCCAAGGGTGAAATTCTCCGGGCCAGGAGGAGGAAGACGTTGAGCCATAGGAAGAAGGAAAGGAGGTATGTAAGTAGAGATGAAGGGGGTGGAGTCACAGTGGAGATAAGAATCAGGCCCACGGTGCTAGGAGGAGCGTTCAAAGCTGTCGTCCCCAGCAGAGTCGCCAATTGTGGGGGGCTGATTTTTTCGCTAACCGTCTTGACTCGTTTGAACCGAGAACTATGGTGTCGATCTTCGTGTACCTACAGAACCGGAGGGGGTTATTCCTCCGGGAAGAAGCTCCGATGACAAAGTCAGTGAGAGGAACCGGAGGAAACAAGTTTTAGTTAGAAATTTGCTTTGTAGGGAGAGGAGTAGTGTAAGAAATCTGAACCTCTTTCTTGGATGAAGTACATGTCTATTTATAGGCAAGGATAAAAATGAGTTAGTGTAATGCCAGCTGTCCCTTTCACCCATGTGCTTGGTGACGCTCGGCTGACGTCACGAGTCAGAAACATTAATTGACTGCCGCCTGTTGGGAAATGGGGAGCCGCCCAGTCAGAGTTAGAGGGGTCACATCAATCCGCATTGTCACCTCGACCATCAAAGACGCTCCCTCACGTTTCTTTGGAAGCGTCTAGAAGGTTCTAGAGTGGCGATTTCCAATGAAGCCATCATGTCCGAAGAAACAAAGAGTATCAGGTGGAGCACTATACCGAACGAATAAAATCTTATCGTTGCCTTATCCGAATGAAACGAGTATGCCATCCTTCGGTTTGGGATCGAAGCTCGGCTAGGTTCCTGGATTCTCTTTACCCTTCGGATAATACGTACAGACGCAGTATCCGGGTTCTTCTGGAAACAGATGAACTGAGACAACTATTCATTTAGGAATAACAAAGCAAATCCCTTATGACTCAATTGAACCTTTTGAACCTTCGGATATTTCGTGTCACGCCCTCGATTTGGTAAACATAAATATAAATGATTTCGATAAATAAGCTTCGCCATAATCCTTACGATAACCAAAATAATGTAAAATTCCCAAAATGATACACCTTTGGCTCCGAGGCCCAAATTAACATAAGTACTGAATATTCAAGGGTTAAGAATTACAATATTCCGTAGTCAAAAGATCTACGAATAAAGTTACAAATACATCTTCAAAAGAAATTTACAAAGATGCCTAAGTAACTCTTCGATGATAGCTTTCAAAACAATGATCACATCCAAGCACTCTAAGCATGCATGCTATTGCCCTGCGTTGGTACCTGAAAATGATAATAGGCTTGAGCTACACTAGCTCAGTAGGAAATTCTACGCTAGCGTTATATGCAAGAGAAATGCAAGAATGATCACAAGGCAGGAACGGGATATAGAAACACGGTAAGCAATAACCAAGGTTTAACAGTCCAATGTACCCGATACAAAATTTGGTAAACCCCTCAACCTCCATTCATATCAATTTCCCATGTGTCCAATGTCACCTCACGTTATGTGTCATGAGCCGAAGCTCCTGCCGGGCTAATTATGGGACCCCGATATCCCCTGCCAAGCACCCACCTAGAAGGTTAGGCCTTGAGAGTTCAATATGAGCGTTAGCTCCTGCCAGGCTAATTATGGGACCCTGATATCCCCTGCCAGGCACCCACCCGTCGATGGGCCCCGAATGTTCTCGTTGTGTCTGTAAACGTCCAAGAGTCTCGTACTCACATAAGGTGTCATTTCAATTCAATTCAATTCAAGCGAAGTTCATGCGTTAATCGATATCAAAATTTATCGAACAAGGGCAAGGGATGCAAAGGACACTCAACGAACTCAAGGAATAAGAGTAACAATACTACGGAGTGATTTGGTGATGTCTACAACAGGTTAGAAATGATTGGGAGACAAAACAACGGAGTTTGAAGCAAGGAACAATAGCTGGGATAACGTACTGTTGTATAGATACTGCGAATTCCAGTATCTATACAACAGGGGCTAAAAACGGTCCAGAGAGCATTGTATCGATACTGATTAATTCAGTATCGATACGACAGTAGCTTAAAGCGTTCCAGAGACTCCTGTATCGATACTGAACAGAGCAATATCGATACAAAGGGGTGTTCGCCCAGATTTTCTGCAGATTTCGGCGATTCCAACAACGATAACACCAACAACAACAACAACAACCAAAGACACGATTTAAGGCTAGAAAACACTTCTATTACATATATTGAGAGGTAGAATCCCTACCTCGAGGTCGGAGAATGAAACCCACAAAGATAAGAGCCCTAGCTTTTCGAAAACCTTGATTCGAACGAAATACGACTCCTCCGAGCTCAAACCAACGCGATACGGACCACCTTACACGTAGAGGTTGAAGGATTGAAGGTTATTTTGGTGGGTTTTGAGAGTAATTTGGAGAGAGAGCAAGAGAGAGGGAGAGAGACCGAGAGAAAAAGAGAGAGCCGGTGAGGGAGTGAGGGAGAAAATAATCTCCTACTCTCTCACTCTCCTATATATACCCAATAATATGCTAATTACACATTGTACCCTACCACAATCAATTCTAACACTTTAGCCCAAAATCACATAAACACAATTATTTCATATTTCTCCACTTATAACCATTAAAATTAATCGAATTAAATACGGGTCTCTACATTTCGCTCCCCTACACATGCCTTATCACAAGACTTCGAACACTCTCAAGGAAACAAATGTAAATTAATTCTTAATGGGGTTAGATAATTGACACCATAACTTTATGCCAGGATCTAGAACTATCATGATCATCACATATACAATCATTAAGCAGAAATTATAGGATCAAGAACGGCGTACCCGGATCCAGTAATGCGGAACTTGAGAGATTCGGTAAGTTACTATAACAACCATAATTTACTAGAGCATTAAGCCCTAGGTGGAAGATGGGTTTCTCTCCCTTACCTTACTTTCCAATTGTTTAGTATATGACCTGTTAAATTGATAGAACCCTAAACGTTCTTTCATAGGCAAAGAGAGGACCAGTTTTCTTATTAAACATTGATCATACTAACTTCCCATCAAAGTATAACGTATTTAGGAAATAACTTCTCAATTTGACCAATAGAATAAATCTTAAGCATAAGATATGAAGAATCCATTATACCCATAATTCATATGTGCCATATATAATACATGTGGGCCATTACAATGACTAAATTAAAATTTAGTCTTACAACAAAGACTTTGAACACTTCAGTTGGATGGAGAGAGAGAGAGAGAGAGAGACTTGTAAGTTGATTGCTAAAGACTCGGTCAGTGAGACTCGGCCAGTGGCAGCCATCGAAGAAAATTGACGAGACGCAATTTTCCCTACCCTAAACGACAAAGCAACTTGATTGAGAATGAGTGGGCCTAGCTTCTTCGGCTGCTTGCATCCGAATGCTGGAAGGGACTGAATAGAGACAGGCTAGAAAATGACAAAAAATAATTTAAAAAGCTGTCTTTGACTTTTTTTTGTCTTTTTCAAAAAATTATGAGTTTCGATCAATTTTTATTTTATTTTTTCTGTTTCTTTCATCAATATGATTCAATAAGGCACAAAAGTTTGACGCAAAATTAACAAATACAAAAAAATTTAAATGAAGACAAAAAAAAAAGGTTTTCTCGGTTGTTTTTTCTCAATTCATATGAGATTAGGAGATAAGTTTTACATCGTATTTTTCATCGTCGGAAGAGCATAAAAACATAAACCAAAGTTAAAATAAAAAATAAAAAAGTTCAAATGAAATGAGAAAAAGGGCCGAAAAAGACCGGAAAAAAAATACCTCTCTCTCTTTCTCTGGTGTCCAACAATCGAAATCCTCGCTCTTGCTCCCTGGACATATGATGTACCGCGACGAAGATCAAAACTTTGGGTACACGATGATGACGATGACCATGGTCCGATTCCGAAGACAATCGATGTTCCGATATGATGGTTGAAGTGGTGATTTTCTATTCCCTACTCTCACAGATCTGAAACCTTCCACTCTCACATGCATATATTGCTATTTTTTTAAAAATTTATTTATGAAATCTACTGAAAATATGTATGGAATTAGGTTTTGAACTCAGTAGATTTTTCTGGTTTATCCCATGTTTTGAACTCAGTAGATTTTTTGGGGGACGACAAAAGAAGTAAAATAAGATATCACGGATAAGGAATTGTGTCGGGGGAAGAAGGTGGGAAAAAAAAAAAAACGGATCGGGTCGGGCGGGTTTGGATTTGACTTGACCCATATTTGACCCGACCCGTCTCAAAACGTTTATTATTTGATCCATATTTGACCCACCCATATTTAACCCGCGACCCATTTCAACCCGTCAAAACCCGCCCATTTGCCACCTCTAGTTAATATACATGCTGAAATGTTCATCAATAATAATTAGAGACACAAGTCGATCAATTGCTTGGTTGGAGGTGTGTACCTAAAACTAAAACCATGTGTCATTCCAGAGTTGCACGAAGCACTTGCTATTGGAGAACTGATGTTTCTCTTGAAATGGGAAAACGTTCCGCAATAACTGAATTGGGGCTCAAATATACATCCAATAACAGTGCTAAAGTAGACAAGTAGTACAAAAAAGCATGGGGTTCATTTTTGTGTATTAATTAGTTAGTTTAAGGGTACGAGTATCTTAATTGACTTAGCTAAAGCTATCGGATCGGTTGCTCAAAATACTTTAAATATAATAAATGTCTATACATTACTGATTACATATATTAAAACCAATAATAATACCACACATGTGATATTAAAGGGCATGACTTATCGTGCGGAATCGAACAAGTAACCCCGCCCGGTCCCAGTTCTTGATTTACCTCCCCAGTCTCCTCTGAATGACTAGGAAAGTTCCCCAACAACTGTGAACTAATGAGGAAAGAAATTAAAGCACCCGGCCGGCGAATAATTTTTTTTGCATTTGACACACTATTCATCATTTCACATCCTAAGCCACAAAAATCAAAATTGGTCTCTATGTTTCGCTATGGGTTCTTAAAAATTAAATATTTATTTGAAGTTTTCAAGCTTAAAATTAATAAATTTACTGAAATATTTTTTTGTGCAATATGAATATTTTTGGATAGATTTCGATGATATCTTTTGAATGGTGAAAAAAATAAATACGTTATTTTTAAGTTTAAAAACTTCAACTAAGTATGTATTTTTCAAAAACCCTTAATGGAACAGGGGCTAAACCGGCTCAAATACATGATTATTTAAAAAAGCTAAAAAGGAAGAATGGAATGAACTGTGGAAGAATTCATCAGTTATTCTATTCCTTTTGAAAAAAAGGGTCTTGCTATTAACAGCTCATTGGGCTGACGATAAACACTGGGCTACTTGTCCTCTGAATGGGTCCTAACAGTTTTACAGTTTTGAGTGGTGGCAGTGGAAATAGCATGTGGATTTCGGCCTTCGCTTGAGCAAGCAATTCATAATCTTGATTTTGAAAGTTATATTGCATGTTCGATCTTCCAACAGAGATTCCCGTGGCAATGTAATTGGCTCCCAATTTCATGGTTAAACTCAAAGATAAACTACCCGCGCCCAGAGTGCTCATAAATATGTCTCATTCATTATAAAAAAGATTTATTATACACATGAGGGAACATCCCAATTGGAGGAAACATGTTCATTATTGCAACTAGAGCTCACAGATTGCATTTAGCTGCCTCGAAAAACAGTGCGAATCACCAGTATTAATTCATGAACTTCAACTCTCAATAATGAATTGGGTTGAAATACTTAGATAAGGTAAATACAATGATTTTTATCACCATTCTCGTTATTATATCACCTATTTTTGCTCCACTTTTTAACGTTACCGTTCTTGTGGGTTGTGTAGCACTACACAGACAAAATGTGATGCCCCAGTAATGAATTGGGCAAACATTTGTCATTGTTGCTTCATCCCATAATAAAACATCTTGGAATTTTACTCTATCGTGTCCATTTTCTCGTAGAAAATTCTACCTTAATTTCCAATCAAGATAAATATGGTCAATTGAAAAGTATGGGTGACAAATTGAACCCAGACCCATTAAGAAACTCAAACCCATCTATTAAAAAATAGACCCAACCCAACCCATTTATTAGTTGGGTTAGAATGGGTCCAAACCCATAACCTATTTATTATTGGGTTTTAATTGGGTTTCAATTGGGTCAACTTAAATGCCCAATGGGTCATGAACATTACCCAACAAAAAAATAGAACTACCAATAAAGTAAAAGAATAAATAATCGACCAATTGCATTTCAAAGCTTTCTGTCAAAGGCAATGAACCACGGCAAACGCGAAGTAGCTTTCGAGGAGAGATTTTTCAATGCGGGGCGGGTATATCTCACATGGTATCCGCTCGACGCATCTCAATCGTCCGATACATTTTTGGACGGATTGGATTGAAATCTTCTCTCTCCTCTCATCCCAACACTTTCTCTCTCTTTTTCCTCTCTCCAACTAAGCCGTTCAAACACACAATAGACGGCTCAGGTGCGCGAGCGGCACCACGAGTACCCGCTCGGCACTGAAATTTTTTTCGCTTTCGAAGGATCGAGGACTACTCCTGGTTCAGATAATTAATTACCACATGAGATGAGTCCCCACCCCAAGCATTAACGAATTCATTTCCCAGTAAAAAATTCCAGGTTAAAATTGCAATCATCTCACATGAACGCTGGAATCTAAAAATTGTTTCAAATTCGGAAAACAGGAATACATGCATTTACAACATTTTGCTTTGTTTGGTTCGGATTTGGAGGAATGTTTTTTGGGTAACAAATGTAGAGAGATGGATAGAGTAACGAGATAACAATATGGGTGATTAGTTAATGTCACGTTGAGGTACTACAAAATCAGGTCTAATTTATTGTAATCAATTAGTTAATATGCTGGTTGTCTTTATTCAAAAAAATTATGAGTTTCTTTACTTTTCCGATTTCTCTCGTCGAGACGAATCAATAAGTCGAAAAAGTTTTACGCAAACAAACAAATGCAAAAAAAAATTCAAATAAAGACAAAAAAATAAGTTAACTTTTCAATCCAAATCCACGCTAAAGGAAAAAAAAAAAAAAAAAGAACATGGAAAGAAAAGAGATGGGAAACGACTTTCACTTTTTTTAAAAGAATCTCCATTCGGTTCAGTAATTTTAGTATACAGGGTTAATTTGGTTATTTTAGTATATAGGGGTATTATGGTAATTTTAGTATGCAAGGGAAATTTGGTCATTTAAATGTATAAAGGTGATATGGTCATTTTAGTGTATATAAGTATATTAATCATTTTAAATTTAATTGGGTTAATGGGCGGATCTGGTTTGATTTCAAATAAATGAGTTGGGTTGGGTATGGGTAATTATGCTCCTAACTAATTGGGTCTAAATGGGTCAATGATCCATTAGAGCATCTCCAGTCTTCACCCATATTTTTCCTCAAATTTGAGTCAAATTTTGGATAAAAACCCATTTTGGGTAGACACATTTCCAACCATCAAATCCAAAATTTACCCAAATATATATACATTTTATTCTTAATGGTATAATGGTAAATAAAGTAAAACAATCAAATCCAAAATGAGGAGACCTAGTATTTTTCTCTCTCCATCTCTGTCTCTCACCCCAAGAATCAAACACAAAAATTTTTTCACACAAAACCCAGAACGGACATAACGAACAAAAGACAAATCTGAAACTCTTTCATCATTATCATCGGAGGCCAGAAGATAACGACAACTCTAGGGGACCCAAGATGGCTTAGCTAGAGGTCACAACGTCATTGCTACTTTCTGTATCACCTCTTAGACCGCCGGCCCTCGGCCTGCCTCCACTGCCAACGAGGTTCTCTCTCTCCCTCATCCTCCCTCTTTCTCTCTCTCTAACTAGCCGTTGGAAAAATAGGTTAAGGCAAAAGTTGTCTCATATTTGGGCAAAAAAATGAGTATAACCCAAAATAGGGAAGGATTTGGGTCAAAGATTGGAGAGAGGTTTTTGTGGTTTTTACCCCATTTTTAAATTTGAGTCTTAAAATGGGTTAAGGATGGAGATGCTCTTAGAGACCCAACCCCCTTATAACTTACCCAATTTGGTCCAAACCCGCCAATTTGACAATCATATTGAAAAGTATGCGGAGACTTGGAAGACTTGTTCCATAACCTCAAATCCATCTCCTTTAAGAGAGAAAGAGAAAGAGATAGAGCGGCCACAGCGAGAATTTTTATGTAACAGTGGCAGCGGTCGATCATGAATACATCTATTACCAAACGATTTGTCATTGGTTGCTTCATCAATCCCATAATAAAAGCATCTTGGAATTTCGCTCTTAATTTGGTGTCCATTTTCTCGGGAAAAAGTCAACCTTTCCAATCAAGACAACTATGTCTATGGTGCACTAAAAAAAACACGCGAAGACTTGGAACATCGGGAAATCCTTTTGAGTGAAAAAGTATGCAATGACCGACTGATTATAGGACTCTCGTTGATTAGCCCTAAGAAAATCGTAGAATCAAATATCTCTTAGGACTAACCAACGAGAGCTGTAGAGTCCAAATTTAATTATGACCATTTAGAATTAAATGATCAGAAAAATAAAATCTTCTCACCCATTCAAACGGATTAAAATTTGGAACACTTAATTTTTCAATGTACAGTTTATATATTAAAAAATATGGTTAAAAAATTAAGTGTTCCAAATTTCAATTCGTTTGAACCGATAGAAAGATTTTAGTTTTCTGATCATTTTATCCTAAATGGTCATAATTAAATTTTGATTATATGGCTCTCGTTGATTAACCCTAACAAAATCGTTGAATCAAATATATCTTAGGACTAACCGACAAGAGTCATATAATCAAAATTTAATTAGGACCCTTTAGAATTAAATGATCAGAAACATAAAATCTTCCCACCCATTCAAACGGATTGAAATTCATAACACTTAATTTATTTTCGTTAATTTTTATATTTTATATGTTCCATGCTGACCTTTATTTTTTTATTTAATTACTTATATCTTATTTATTTAATTTCTATAAATACACCATTTGTATATTTAAAAATATAATTCAAGAATTAAGTGCTTTAATTTGGAATTCAGTTAAATCAGAGGAAAGATGGTTTTTTTAGTTTAAGGTATTTCAATAAATACCCTAAAACTCATTATTTAGTTTCAAGACTCTCTTAGGGTGTCCATTGAAAGGTCTTGAAGCAAAAAATTTATTACGACTATTTAGGATGAAATGATCAGAAAAATAACATCTTTGCACTGGTTTAAACGGATTGAAAATTGAAACACTTATTTTTGTAACTATATTTTTAATCTATAAAGGACAAAAAAAGAAAAAGAAAATAGTCGGATAAACATGATCAATTGAAACACTTTTTTTCTTTCAATTACTTTACAAAGCGTAGAATTAAAATTGAACCTATTATTAAAGAGAAAATGAAACTGGAAAAAAAGGAAATAAAATGAAAAAAAAAACAAACTGGAAATAAGAGGAAAAAAAAAAATCAAACCGTAAAGAAAGA
>BPLS01031682.1:129688-197658 GCA_019656275.1 Rhododendron kiyosumense | reverse complement strand
ACTATGGTGCACCGAAAAACACGCGAAGACTTGGAACATCGGGATATCCTTTTGAGTGAAAAAGTATGCAATGACCGACTGATCATTCCGAGATTATAATGCTAATGCGAGCAGCTCGAGGCTCGGCAAAGTCTGACTTGTTTAGTAATTGAGTCGAACTTGAACTCGAACTTTAGGCTCGTGTAATAAACGAGTCGTGCTCAACACTCAAAAGTTCAGTTCCACTCAGGTCGTTTGTAGAGCTAGGGCTCGTTTAGTAATTGAAGTGGGCTCGGCAAGGACTTGGCTCGTTTACCCACGAGCTCGAGTTTTAGATATTTAAATGCCAAAAATTCATTTAGAACCCAAACATAATTGGTGCAAAGGTAGTCCGAGTACGGATTTGTTTATTGTATACTACTTGTTCTTAGCTCATTAATTAATTTGGTTGAAATTCAGATATGAATTCAATCAAAATGAGGTTTTCCGGTGATTTTAAATCATCATATTTATCGAATAATTACTTGATTTATCAAAGTTAATATTTAAATATGGGATATCTATTGTGATTTGTTTTATGCGGATACAGTTGATGATTTTGACTTAAACCTTGAAGCAGAGGAGAAACATATTTTGTTACAAATAAAAAGGACTTAATGAAATATTAACCATGATGATTAAGATTTTCCTATAATCTATTGTGCAAAAGTCATAGGAAAAATCATTACATAAGATTAGTTGATAATTAAATATTTATGAGTGTGGATTCTGATACTTCTCCGCTACTTTTCCGTGATAGTTTAGTTCAATTGTTTTCTTTTGTCATTAATTATTTAATTCTTAATTTACAAATCAATCACAAATTTTGTCAACAAAGTTAGGGTTCAGTTAATTTGAAGTTTATTTAGTTTTTCTATAAAAATCACAAATTCAGGTGGGTTCGAATTAAACAAGTGATTCATGTGCTTAAATTTCTGGATCACAATTTCGGGTCTAAAAATTAGACAATCAATTCATGTGCTTAAATTAGAAGTTCCAATGCCCATTCTCCCAAAAAACATCTTGCGCTATCGTTCTTTCCTCCTCCATTGAACACTACCATGACCAGTTCTGACACCAGCCGAAACCAATATTCAAGCTATACTTACAACACAGATTCTTCCAAAGTTCCCCTCATCTTCTACTGCTTCATGATCTCCATCTATATCACTTTTTGCATATGAAGTGTAAGTTGGTTCAAATAGTATGAGCCGTCCATTTTTCTTACTTTTGGTCTTGATTGTTTAATTAGATTTTCTTGATTCAATTGTTAGGCATTGATAGATTGGCTTCTTGATTGAATCCAATCATGTGTTCGAATACAATCATGTTCAAATCTGTACTTTAAACATGTGTTCTTAGATTTTTTTTTAATATGTGTTAGATTTCTTAGGTTGCTCCTCAGTTGTTGTAAAGTTGGTTTGTTTTTACTTTAATACTAGTAGAAAATCTTTGTAGTTTTCGTGTGCTACCAGGTCTAGGACTTGAGTTAATATCCATTCAATGCAACTCATACTGGATTCGGCTGCCAATTCGTGCAGTAAAGTGGTGAGGCACCCAATTGAGACAGATTATGTGACTTTGGAAATTAATCATTACCTAATTGGATTGGAGGCAATACATTTAGAACGGAAATTTAATGAACATATGTAGTTATTATTTGGTGGCCCCTGATAGTGAATGGTGAGATTGATCCCACGAGCAGATAGTGTGATTAAGGCCCGGCAAAGTTTCCTTTAAGTTCATAGTACTTTTATTTTTTGGTAACTTAGGCTCCGTTCCAGAAATCTTCTTAAAAAATAATCAGTTTATTTCATATTTTTAAACTAAAAAATAAAGTAAATGAAAAATAATTTTTAATTTTTTTTTTGCATTGTATAAAAGATCTTATCGAGATCTTCCAAACAAAATCCATATTGCATATTTTTAGATTTTAATAAACCCATAATTTTTGAGTTTGAAATTGCCTTCTTACAAAATAAGGACTTATTTTTTGTTCTTAAACGGAGCCTTAATCATTTCACAGCACACAAATAAACCCAAACATAAAACATAACTTTTACAAGCAGTCAGACCAATCTAGGCCAAAGCAAAGTAAAATGCAAACCATGCTACAAAAAAAGTGGGGAGGGCTAAGAGATGTTGGGTTAGTGGAAGCAAAGTAAAATGCAAACCATGCTACAAAAAAAGTGGGGAGGGATAAGAGATGTTGGGTTAGTGGAGCTTTGAGCATGTATTTTTACTAGAGGTGACAATCACAACTCATATTTTTTTGATCCGCCCAATCCGTCCATTTATAACCCAACCCAATTGACGCATATTACATAATGGGTTGATATGAGTTAAATCCATATAAACTCATATTTACATGAATTTAGATGAGTTGAAAATAGGTTCAATGTGAATTGAAATGAAAAGACTCACCTGCCAATAATCACTCGTGACGGGTTGAGACTCTCAACGAACCTGTAAACTCCAATGTCTTTTTCCGTCGCTGGCAAATTATCACCTACAGCCCAAAAACTCTTCCATCACTCTTCATCTGATCAAAGTAACCAATCAATGGCCCAAAACCCATACAACCCCATTCGGTTCCACACAACTCTCATCTTCCACCACTATCCACATGCCACGTGTAACAAACAAATTAAATGGATATACCAAGGTCGTGAAAAAACAATGAAAAAAATGATTAGCACACCGTGGCTAGTTCGGGCACTACTCCTTTTATCAAACAATGAAAAAACGATTTTAGATTGGAAAATACTTCCTGCGGACTAACTCGAGTATCGTCGGAGCCCATGTGAACGGGAGAATGGGGGTCCAAAACCCATTCTTCGCTGCGGATGGGTAAACGGTGACCATAGGGTCTCGCATCTTGCGGGGTATCTTTTACAATCTAAAGTTAAATATTTTTAAGAACACTGAATAGAGCAGGTAAATCCGGACTGGCTGCGAGTGCTATAAACCCTACGACTGTACCTTCTTTTAATTATCTGAAAAGTACAATTCTAGGCCTTAGTTAATCTCAATCAAAACGACAATGGGTGGCTACCTTAGAGCCAGTTTAATCAGTAACAACCCGAGTTTTTAGTCATCACACATCACCGTCTCTGTGAATTCGACTCCGGATTTACCGGATATTGTGCTATTTCGATCTCCGCCCTACGCTTGGGGTAACCTATTAATTTAGGACTAGAAAATCGGTCAAGCACATATCTCGTAAAACAAAAAATAAGTAGTTAAAAAATTAAGAATCTTGGCGCGCAAAACGGAACCTTACTTATCTTTATATTCCCTTTGTCCGGATTTAATTGTCCCTAGTTCTATTTTAACAGGCTAAAAAACGGGTTATATCTTAGAATCCGTAATGAATTTCATATCGAATATGGATCTTGTTTGATAGATATCGATTAGTTCTATAATACAATATATTCGAAATCAAGTAAAACATTATAAATTGGAAGATATAATCTATTGAAAAATGACACGAACTCCCAAAAAGGACTATTAAATCCGGACGGAGGGAGTAGTTTCGATGAGACGTTTCCATAATTTATTTGTTTATCTTTTTGTCATAAATGGGTCCATCTAGTATATCGGTCAATGATATTTTAGATCCAATTCACATGCCCAAACCATGCAAAAGTCTCTTCTTCTACAATTAAACAAAACTAAATCCAAAGAAAAAAAGAAAAAGAAAAATAGATGACATCTGGAAAAGGAATCAAGTAAATAGGTTGGCACAACACGACACGATTAAAAAATGGCATGGCACGGCATGTAATTTAAGTAAATGGGCCCGACACAATTTCAAATGGTACGGCATGACACGACACGATTTAAGTAAACAGACCGGTCATGAAAATTAAGATATACTAATAACTTTGTTATACATTCCATGACCATCATTATGCAAATTTGTAAGATTAAGTATGATTATTTTTTTTAAAGGGCAGACCATCAATTGTGAAATTGACAAGTTTTTTCCTTGTGAACGAAGTCATTATTATTATTATTATACGTTGAATCCAAAATACAGAAATTTACATAGACGTGCAAAATAATGATGTGCCATTGAAAGACTTTTTGCTTGAACATGTCTTCATGATGGTTTTTTTTGATTTTTTTTTTCTATGTAAGGGATTTTAAAACCGAAACACTACAAAACACATTGAACACAATTAAATCATTATTATCAAAGTAAGAGATATTCTGGCCAGTGATTAGAGAGTCCCGATGTTGCTGTCCTAAAATTGTTATTGCTTCCCACGCCAGGGTTCCAACGAACAATCAACAACTCTAAGATAAAATCCAAATCACGGCCAAGCCAGAAGTAGAGTGAACCGTCGATGATCGAAGTGGTCCGAAGATATACAAAGTATAGTGTACTGATAATCAAAGAGAGGAGATGAGAGGGAGGGAGAGAGAGAAGATGTTTTTTTTTTTTTTCCGGTTTAAAGGTAAGTATAACGTTAGAATAAGAAGCCTTATATAGGGATATGTTGTGCTTCTCCACATGAGACACAACTCTTTACATGTATCTCCTTTTAATGAAGAGACACCTATTTAAATGGTGACTTTTGGAATTATAATTAAATAATAATACTTTAAAAATAATTTTAAAACTCAAATATTCCAACATTCTAGCGCTTAAACAACGGTTTCCTACCCAAAGCAAGAATATAATACATAAGAACATTACAATATTTAGAAAAGTTAAGATGTTATTTCCTACATATCAGAGTTGTAAACGTGAAAGAGATATATATAGATACATGAATATATACATATATAAGTTAATACATACACATAGATGATAAGGGAGTTTAAATCTAGGAATATTTAAATATTCATCCTCTTTATCCATGTCATGTAAGAATTCATTCTGCCATTTTTTCATGCTTATGTTTTCATCCTCTTAGTGTGTGAATTACCTTTCTTTGATCTGCTCATTCAATTTTATCCTGTCAAATTTGACAGGAATCAACTAAATGAGCCGATCAAGCTCTTACTGATATCCAAATGAGTTGATTTTTTATGGGACCTCTTAAAAACATGTTTTAAATACATTGAATGGCTCCGATGAATTGTATGAAGGTCCCACGTGGAATTTTGAAAAATTTGTTGTCAAAAATGTTGTCAAATGTATTGTCCATAGAACCGACCCCATATATATATATATATATATATATATATATATTATGTTATATTGTTTTCCTAATTTAATGGGATTGGCTTGGATTGGATTGTTTTTCTAATTCAATGGGATTTGGTAAATTTAAATATAATTGATTACTTTTATTTTTTTTATCCTATTACTTTTATATTTCAAATTGAATCGCATTAAAACAATCATAATTCATGATTTTTTGGTAATTTTAATATGATTGATTAGTTTTATATTTCAATGATAATGATAATATTTTGGGAGCATGTCATGTTTATTAAATTAGTTTCAAGCTAGATTACGAATGGTCATGAAACGTTGAAATCTACATGGTAATTTAACCATGAAACGCTAATCACGATAACACATGTTTTGATGGTAATTTAACCACATTTCATGGAATAAGATCAATTAAAGATAGGACCTTTTTGGATAATACGTAAGCATTTTAACATGATCAATACATGAAAAAATGTGGTCAACTTATCATGTGAATTTCATAAAACATGGTCATTTTATCGTATCTGATTGGCCAATACCTATAATCCACAAAGCTGATGGCCAAAGGCCTTTTCATCATGAACCGTTCCGATCTTTCCATGAAATCGAATAACATTTTTATTCATGAAATCACATAAATAAACATCAAAAACAAGAATAAACCATGAAAAAAAATGAATACAAATGACTTTATCGCCGGTTGCCGGAAAACGTAGTTATTCATGTCGGAATACATGAAAAATCATGAAAACAAAAAAAAAAAACCCACAAGAAATAACCTGCTACAAACAATCTCATCCTCAAAGGAAACCCTTCCATGACCTCATCCATCTCCTTCTCATGACCCGGGAACAAACAACCCGTGACCGGCAGTCCGAAAACGGTATGGCCAAGAACACCAGTGCCAACATACTAGAAAGGACAAAATCCGAAAGCCCGAGCATGTACCTTTCCTCTTTAGGCAGTTGCACTTCGATACCGGGCTTGAACATGGCCAGCCCGTTGGGTGTGACGAACCCGTAGTTGACCCGCCTATCCGGCACGCAAAAGTTGTCCGTGAAGTGGAAGAAGAAGCAGGAGAGCACGGACAGGGGGAGCAGGTCGGTGATCATGAGGGTGGTGACGTGGTGCACTCGCCGCCACTGCCGTAGTAGACGGTGGGGACGAGGGTCTCGAAGGTGAGGAGATTGCCTGTGGGCAGGAAGTTGGCGAGGAGTGAGGTCTTGGATAAGGTTTTTTGGAAGCCCTTCGCCACCATGGTGAGGCCTTTCCGGCCGCGGATGTGGTGGTGATGGGAATTTCTTCGTTTGGAGGCGTGGCATTGTAGATATTGATTCCGATTTCGTCTCCTCTGGTTTGAACAATACTGTTTCAAGATTTCAGAGAGGGATGGGTTGAAATGGGCGAGATTTATGGGATTTTGAAAACTAATATGGGATGTTTTTGGCTCTGGGTGGGATTGGGATGAAATCGGTGAGATTTATGGAATTTTTTTTGAATTCGGGTCAAATTGTGACCACCAATTTTATGGAAGGGACTGGAGGTTTATGTTTTCATCCTCTTTTTTGGTACTCTATCTATATATATATATATATATAGGGACAGTCTTGGTACTATAAAAAAATGAGGATGAAATTATAAATGCAAAAAAAATGCAGGGTGAAAACTTAAAGAAAGTTGCATTTGAGGATGATTCTTTAAGCCTCCCTTAAATCTAGAACCTATGTACGCTACTTTTGATATCTTTTTCGGGGCAAGAATTCTAGTAATAGTCGTCCCAAACAGGGTTGATGGAGATGAAGTTTTTTGTGGTGGTATGGTGTGTTGTTGCCCGAAGCAGATTGTGCTGACGAAATAGCACACAAGGAGTTTTTTTTAAGAGGCACCCATTGGTGTTTAGTTTGTAACCGTTTTGTATGTTTATTTATTTAAGAGGCACTCATTAGCGTTCGGTTTGTAATCGTTTTGTGTTGGTTGGAAGAGGCGTAGGATGAGACATGTATTAATTGCAAGTGTTTGGGACATTTGTATAAAATAAAAAGTAGAAAGCACATTCGTACATTTAAAAAATGTATTATAAATGCACACCATCACTCAAACCCAACCCCCAACTTTAACTCTCATACAAATCCATTCATGTTCTTTCACAGCTTTCACACAAGTGATATGGCCCCTTCTCGTTAGCTCTCATCTCCTCCTTTACCTCGCCACTCTTCTTTGTCTCCTCACCCTAACGCACTCAACCCCACACAAAATTAACTATAGAGTTTTTCACCTTTTTTATTCTCTAAACTATGCTCAATCCGTTCTTCTATTTTGTCCTTAAACTATAAAAATCACCTATTTCATCCCTCAACTTCCTGTTTGGAAAAAAATTTGGTCTAATAGTTAACGAAATAGACAAATGGAGTATAGTTTAAGGACGAAGTAGACAATTAGAGCATAGTTTAAACTTTAAAGACAAAGTAGATAAACGGACATAGTTTAGGGATGAAATATTAGACTAAATTGGGGAATTCATTAACTTCTCCGTCCAACCAAGGGAAATCTGTTGACGTTAGATCAAATTAGTTCCAATCAAAAAGTTGAGGGATCAAATAGGTGATTTTTGTAGTTTAAAAATGAAATAGACAAACGAAGCATAGTTTAGGGGATAAAAACATAAAAGACTCTTAAACTTTATACTAAGTACTCCAACACCAATACATACACCCATACATTTATACAACTCTCACCATAGCCACCCAAATAAAGCAACTCTCAGCCTCATTTCTTCAATTATATCTCCTCTCATGACTCCCAACTCACACTCATTTACATGGCCCACTGATCACATGCATGCAATTAAGATTGCCTACCATTCACAACATTCTTCAGTCATTTAAGTAAATGCCAATAATTCATTCACAACCCAAACTCCAAATTTCCCCCCAACCTGCCATGGCTATCTTCAACTTCCAAATCCTGCTATATTCTCTCTCCATGTTCTTCTTCTGTATTCTATTTCCTCAAACAAATTCACTGACCTTCAACCTCACAACCTTTAACGATCTAAAGGGCAACATACAACCTGATGGAGAAGCCTATGTCACATCCCAAGGCATCCAAGTCACCTCCAACGATCGCAAAGCAAATCAGCAGAGTCAAGTTGGTAAAGCCACTTACAAAGAGCCCCTTCACCTTTGGGATAACGCCACAGGAAATTTAACAGATTTCTATACCCATTTTGTTTTCGTGATTGATTCGAATGGGAATTCGACTTTTGCTGATGGGATCACTTTCTTTCTCGCTCCAAATGGGTCGAATTTCAAAGCTGGTGGTGCCATAGGCCTCCCATTTGACCTAGATACGAAGATCTAAACCAGCCCCTTCGTTGCTGTGGAGTTTGATACGTTCGGGAATGTTATGAATTGGGACGATTGGGACCCGATCAAAGTCGGCCAGGCTCCTCATGTAGGTATCGATGTCAATTCTATTACATCAAATGTTACTGCTGTTTGGTACTGTAATATAACTAATGGGACTGAGAATGAGGCTTGGATTAGGTATGATTCAACCTCATACAATTTAAGTGTAGTTTTTACTACTAATAATTCCAGAGTGAAAGGATCCATTCATTTCATTGTTGATCTGAGGAATTACTTACCTGAATGGGTAACAATTGGGTTCTCAGCTTCAACAGGATCCTATTTTGAGCAGAATACTGTAAAATCATGGGAATTTAGTTCAAGCTTGGAAATTAATGAGACCAATACAACTGTTACAGTGGCCAATAAAACTGTTACAGATAATACAGGAAATAGGAATGTTACAGATCCAGTGAAACCAGTGATACAAGGATCAAAAAAATTCTCCCTTGGAGCGGTGGTGGGATTTGTTATCGGCTTGGGTGTTTTGGTTGGTGGGTTTGCTTTTGTTGGATTTCGCTTTTGGAGGAGTAGAGCAAAAGAAGAGGACGAGTTTGAAGTTGAGATGTCCAAGGAAAATGAATTCGAGTCCGGTAGTGGGCCGAAGAAATTTTCCTATAGCCAATTATCTCAGGCGACAAATAACTTTGGAGAGGGACACAAGCTTGGAGAGGGAAGTTTCGGTGGAGTTTATAGAGGGTTCTTGAGGGAATCGAATTCTTATATTGCTGTCAAGAGGATATCAAAGGGGTCAGAACAAGGGTTAAAGGAGTACGCAACGGAAGTGAAGATCATTAGCCGGTTGAGGCATAGGAATTTGGTGCAACTCATCGGTTGGTGCCACGAAAAGAAAGAACTACTCCTTGTTTACGAGTTCATGGAAAATGCCAGCTTAGATATCCATCTCTTCAAAGGGAAAAGCTTGTTGACGTGGGGAACAAGGTATAAAATTGCCCAAGGTTTGGCCTCGGCGTTGTTCTATCTACACGAAGAATGTGAGCAATATGTAGTGCATAGAGACATAAAATCAGGCAATGTGATGTTGGACTCGAACTTCAATGCCAAATTGGGAGATTTTGGATTGGCTAGATTTGTCGATCACGAGAAAGAGCCCCAAACAACTGCTTTGGCGGGGACAATGGGGTACTTGGCACCAGAATGTGTGATAACAGGTAAAGTTAGTAAGGAATCAGATGTCTACAGCTTTGGAGTGGTGGCGTTGGAAATAGCTTGCGGGAGAAAACCCTTTGACATGAATGCGCCGGAATGTCAAACTGGAATGGTTGAATGGGTTTGGGGCCTCTACGGAATGGAAAGGTTACTCGAAGCAGTAGACCCGAAATTGGGCCCGGATTTCAATGAGCGAGAAATGAAACAATTGATGATTGTTGGTCTTTGGTGTGCTCACCCGGATCACAATTTCCGGCCTACAACTAGACAGGTGATTCAAGTTCTTAATTTTGAAGCTCCTCTGCCTATTCTCCCTAAAAAACAGCCCGCGCTGTCATTTTTTCCTTCTCCATCGAACACTTTCACCACCAATTCTGACACCAGCCAAAACCAATATTCAAGCAACACAGGTTCTAATAAGTTCACCTCATCTTCTACTGCTTCGTCTTCATCAATGAATGTCTTGAATAAAGAGTGAATGATTCTTTAGATTTTGGATTGTGGATTGTAGATTTTTGGATTAATAGAGTCTGTATGTTGGTTCAAATAGTATGAGTAGTCCATTTTTCTTCCTATTTCTCGTGATTGTTTTTGATTTCATGATTCTATTGTTAGAGGTTGTGGAGATTGGCTTTTTAATCTCTAGGTTGGAGATTAACTTGCTCTTGAATCTGCTGTTGTAAAGTTTGCTTTTTATCGTCAATAGAAAATCTTTGTACTACGAGATCCAGGACTTGAGTTAATAACCAATATTCCAGAAGGAGAATTAATGTAAATACAGTAGGAGCTTCAGATTTTGAAACGCTTCTGAAATCTGTTTACAGTAGCAACGAATACTTCGAGAAAGGAGGAAATTGTGACCATATAAATTATATTTTTCTTAATTTGGTCATTCTCACTAATAGTGGTATTAGAACTAGCGAAATTGACATTTCGTTCTTAGAGGGACGGAATTGAGACAAAATGCGAACAAGAGGGACTATTTCAAAATTTTATTTTTTATTTTGCTAAGACAAACTCAATTCATTCCCAACCCTAAATGGGTAGTGGAGTCGGGGATTTTTTGGGAATCGAATAGGGTATGGAAATAGTTTTAATAAAAAGTGAGGAACGGGTAGGGGGTGGGTATGACTTAGTCCCCACCCCATCCCGATTATCCCCGTTGAAAGTTAAGGTTTCAATTATTTACCCCACTGTCGTTGTATATATCCAGGCCCCTGGTCTAATATGAAGATGTCCATACCCCTGGCCTAATATGAAGATGTTGATGCTTAAATTCCAATTGGCCAATTTTGGTCAATTTTTTCAATCGGGTCGATTTTTCCAATCAGCTCCTTTGATCCGGCATATTCGCAGAATCTATTGGGTCAATACGAGTTTGTTTGTGTCATTTCGCGCTGTTTTGTTACAATATTCACGCAAATTAAAATTTACTTTAACGGATCTTCGGACTTATGAGGAATTCCGTCCGTGTCATCTCAAATATACTTCTATTTTGTCTTTTTGTGCGAGGAATTCCCAGTTCTTTGCAGGGGTATTTCCGTCTAATCAAACTTCCGGCAGTAATTCTTGACTTTGCGCGTAATTCTTGACTTTGTGATTATAGCCTAATAATTGCAATTTAATGTTTTCTCATGGGTTTAAATGTTTTTTTATTTTGAAGGTGAAGTTTTTTTGTCTGGGGAGTTGGAAGAATAGGAAAACCTCTTAGAATACTTTATGGGTCATTGGAGTTAGTATTTTTTTTTCACATGCTGAAATGTTTATCAATATAATTAGAGACACAAATTGATCAATTACTTGGTTGGAGGTGTACCTAAAACCATGTGCACTTGCTATTGGCGAAATGATGTTTCTCTTGAAAGGGAAAACGTTCCGCAATTACTAAATTGGGGTTCAAATACTTTCATTAACAGTGCTGACAAGTAGTACAAATGGGGTTCGTTTATGTGTATTGATTAGTCAGTTTAAGAGTACGAGTTTCTTAATTGACTTAGCTAAAGTTGTCGGATCAGTTGCTCAAAATACTTCGGATATAAATTTCTCTAAATTATTACATACTCCTATATTACAGCGCGCCAACAATTATACCACACATGATATTAACAGGCATAAATTATCGTAAACGTAGCATCTGAATGACTAAGACTAACCTCTCCAGTCTCCTCTGAATGACTAGGACTTCTTGACTTACATCTCCAGTCTCCTCTGAATGACTAGGAAAGTTCCCCAACAACTGTGAACTAATGAGGAAAGAAAGCTGTGACATCTCATTTTTTCAGTAAAAAAAAAAATTTTTTTTTTGACGCAAATTGTTAAATCTTTCATTTCTCTTTTTGAAACTTCTTAATAAAATAAAAACACATATATTTTAAATTTCATAATATCGGGCTATTCTTTTAACATGTGGTTTTATACTAAACTAGAGGCTGGGGCACACGTGATGCGTGTGCAAGTCGGATTTTCACAACATTTTTGTAAAAATACTTCCCATTTATTGTTTGATCAAATTTTCACTAATGTTGCGAAAATCTAACTTGTACACGTATCGTGTGTGCCCAGTCTCTTGTATTTATATATATATAAGTCCATTCTTGTTACATGAGCCTCCCCTTGAATAATTTGGTAAGATCATGGTTTAATGGTATCTAATAAAGCTTGTTTGAATTATGTGCAGATCAACTCGGCCCCCAATCAATTTCTCATTCCTCTGCAAATTTTTCTTGCTTGCCGTGTTGGGGGCTGTAAATTCTTGTACTCCTCAGACTCATGTTTACAGAAATGCTTATATCCAGTACAATCCGCAGAATTTTCTATAATGCCCCATTGGTATTCGGTATTGATGTCCCAGTAATTCTTAGTCATTAGATCAAAATATGTGAATTTGAGTCATTGGATCAAAACCACACACAAAAAGTAAGGTGGAATTCCTAAACACGATCTGGGCACACGCGTTGCGTGTACAAATCGAATTTCGATAGAATTTGTGAAAAATCGTGCAAACATTAAAACGGAAGCTATTGTTCAAATTTTGACAAAATTCGACTTACATACACATCGTGTATACCCGGCCTCTAGATAGGGCTTTAAAGGAGACCAATTTGCTCTGTCAAATTTGGTTCCTCACTCACAGTCGAGGCATGCATGAGAAGAGAGTGATTGGTGAGTCAAATTGTGCATATATAAGCATATATAGATGTGGATATAAAAGAGTACTACAAAACAATTGTTTTTTGTTTCTGTAATCCCATGCATCAAACGGGTGTGACGGTAGATATATTTGTGCATGTATCTATCTTGCCAATTATCAAATGGCAACAAAACTCTGAAATTCTGAAAGCACACAAAATTTTTAGAACTACATCTTCGAAAATGGCCCACAAAACTACATCTTCAAGTTACATGATCATGCCAAAAAAATGAACGAAGAAAAATAGAAAACAATAAATTCAAAAGTAGATAAATGAATGAATACAATAAAGAGCTATGGGTTGTAGATCGATGAAGGTACAAACCTATTCAAAGTTCTTGACATTTGGCAGACTTCTTCACAAAAATGGTCCCTTTGGCTCTCTCTTTCTCATGTCAGGATCTATTTAGCAGTTTTTTTCTATGAAACTAACCGGTAAAGTTGAACTGTTAAATGCACAGAGCAGTTGAAGGAAAAAGGGATGCATTGAGGACATCTAGACATGTAGTGGGTTGGTAATTGTTTTTAGAGGTTTTTTTCTCGTTAAAATGTCCAATATATCTCCACAATTAACTATTTTATTTTGTCTGTTTTTTATCTTTAGAGGGTATTTTAGGAAAGAAAAATACATGACAGGGAAGACACCAAACTGGTGCTCCTCCTTTATATATTAGAATAGATGTTAGTATATAAAATACATATAGTTACGTACTTAACCGTGTGTTAGTATTTTAAGGGTTGTGGGAGAGTTGGCCATTATATATATATATATATATATATATATATATATATATATATATATATAAGTGTTGAGAGACCTAGGTTATTGTAATTTCTCTAAAAAATTGTGAGAGCAGTAAATAGTGTCGCCGCGAGAAGGTTTTCACCGGAATTGTTACGCAAGTCTTCTATTCATATAATGAAATATATATGGATTTTGTTTCTTTAGAAAGTGAATCAATGGGTTTTGTTTGATAGTGTAGACAGAGAGAGAGCATGTGTGCCGTGTGCATGTGCCGCGAGAAGTGGTGGTGTAGAGACCCGTAAATTTCCTATTTAATTTTAATATTGTAGTAAAAGAAAATAAAAGAAAGGAAAAGAGGTGAAAATGACTTGAAAATTAAAGTTGGGGGTTAAATGTGAAAGAAGTTGAAAGTCATGGGTGTTTTTATGAATAGTGCATGTGTGCAACGTGTATATCACCGGGAGAACTTTTCTTTTTTTCATTTTTGTTACTTTTTGTTCTTTCTCTCTCTCGGCTCTCTCGATCTCTCTCACCCTCTCACCCAATCACTCAAAACCCACAACAATCACTCTCAACTCCATCATCTACGTGCGCATCCGGACTCGTATTGCGTTGGATAGGGTTCGGTTTGGTGTATTTCTGCTTGGTTTGGGAGTCCGGAAGCAAGGATTGCTCCATTTTTTTCGATTTGTGTTTGGGTGCTCGAGGTAGGAAATTCTACCTTTCTTTATATGTTATTTGGGTTCTTCTATGTCCTATTTGAGTATCTCCATGTTTTGTCTGAGCTTATATTGGTTGTGGTTTGGTATGGACGAAAATCTGTTATCTGATGAAAAATCGCCAAATTTTGGATTCCTACCGGTAGGACCTTTTTCTCTACCGGTAGAACTTTGTTGCCGTAAAAATGTGTACTCACTGTTTTGAATTTGTACCGATAGGATTTGTTCCATACCGGTAGAATTATTATTTTTTCTTTGGATCCTACCGGTACCATTGCCTCGCCTACCGGTAGAAAATTTGCAAGCCAAAATTTTGTTCTCACTGTGACCAGTTTGTACCGGTAGGCCATTATTCCCTACCGGTAGACCAGTTGTCAACTTTCAAAAAAACTTCTGCCGTTGAAACCCATTTCTTTTCTAAAGCCATCACTATTCATTGGGTTAATACATCATTATATTATAGATATTCAAACGAAGTCAGGTTGCTTGGTTTGATTTCATGGCTAAAATGATTTATTTATTTATTTATTAATTCAAAGTATATTGGAATTGTTCAAGTTAATGGAACCACGGCTGAAAATACGAGTTCTTGCACGACATTTGTACGAGCGATGCACTTGAACATGTCTAGGGATCCGACGAGTAGTATTGAAATCCGTTCTCTCTCGACTCGTAAAATTTTTAGGTTCCTTTAGTATAAGCTTTTACGGACTCCGAGGATAGAAACTAGATAAACGGGCATCGTAGAGTCGAGTTGTGGGTTAATATGTGGCTTGTGAAGGTACGGGGATGTACTTAGAGGTACGATGGGGACGTGTGGTGTTGTGGTATGCTTAAGGGAATAGATGTGTATTAAGTAATTAGTTGGAGACTTGATATGGATGATAGTTTGGGACGTTTTGAAATGTAATCAACATGGTGGATTGGTAGATTGTTTAGAATGCTTGAAGTGAAAATCGATGGTGAAAGAAGTGTTTGAGATGATAAAATAGCTTGTGTCCTCACGACTCGTCAAGTCTTTTAATCTTTTTGACACTCTCTCTATGAGGTTCAAGTGTAGAAGTTAATGGATAAAGTATGGTAGGATTATATGTACGAGCTTAATACGCTATGTCTGATGCGAATGGGTAAACTAATGAAAATGCATGAACATGTACTTTTGTGGAGTTACGTAATGATTAATTAAAATTTAGTTGTATAACCGTCGAAGGGATAATAAAATTAATTATGAAATGATGTCGAATGGTGAAAAGTGTAAAAAGTGACCCAAGTGGTCGTTATTGAGGGAAAAGACTCGGGGTGACCCTGCGGTCGAGGGAACTAGACCCGAGGTGATCCAACTGATTATTAATATTGCGGGAAAAGACTCGGGGTGACCCTACGCTCGAGGGAACTAGACCCGAGGTGACCCCACCGATGATGATTATTGAGGGAATAGACTCGGGGTGACCCTACGCTCGAGGGAACTAGACCCGAGGTGACCCTAGTGATTATTGATGAGAAACACCGAATTAAAAGAAAAGAAAGGTTTTGCAATAAAGGGATTTGATGAAAATCAATGTGGACAAAAGAACAATTGTTGTACTGTACAACGAATAATAAGATGTTTATGAATTGATAATAGATAAATGTGGAACGACGTGAGTTTATTTATGTATTTAGTTAAAGAAGTAAACAGCTAGTGACAATTCTGTGAAGTCTAGGACCCTTAGACGATAAATTGCAGCTTGTAGGTAGTCACTTATACCATAGGCTTATCTGTCAACACTCATTCATTCTCAGTGTATGATTCATTCAAATTACATATAGCTTGAGCTTAGAATTTTCTACTGGGCTAATGTAGCTCAACAAAATCTTTTTTTTCAGGTTCTGATATTGGGCAATAGATTGCATGCATTGTGTGCTTGACGGTGAAAGACTTTTAGAAGCTGACATCACTGGTTATTTCGTCATCTTTGTGAAAATCTCTTTTTGTTAAAAATGGTTTTGTAAATAATTACTTATGAATTTTCTTTTGACTAAAGTTGTAATTATTTAAATTTAAGGACTTGTTTGTAAATTAAACAGGTGGGAAACTCCTTTGGGTAACGTATATGATATGTGAGATTTTTCTCTTATTGAAAGGTATTATTTAATTATGTTGAAAATCGAGGGCGTGACAGGTGGTGCTGTGTGTGCGTAGGTGATGGGCTTGGTAGGGTCATGAATATATTGGATGGTAGACTTATAAAGTACATAATTGTTATTAAACACATTAGTAGTAGCTATACAGTAGCATTTTATCTGATAGTCTTTAATATAAGTACTTATAATTATGCAATTTACCTTCATTGTGATTCAGATTAGTAGAGTATGTGAGCATTGCATTTTGGTGATCTATTCATTTCGATCAAGATGAGGGGTCAAGCATGTGATCTCTTTCTTTGGAATTCTCTTAAACCTATCTACCATTGACAGTTCGTTATTCATTGTGATCTGATGATAATATCCTTATTCGTTGCTCTCATGATTATTGACAATTGACATACTCTTTGGCATATAAGGTTATTTGAGAATATTAATTTGTGATTGATCGATTGCCCTTATTTTTACTATCGTCGATTCGTTGACTACATCACATTTTTGTGACTATGCAACAACATGGGGAATAATCTTGGTGCAGGTGACTCTGGTTCGCCGTTGTTTAGTGTGTTTGAGACCATGGATTATGTTTATACTCCCTCCGTTTCAAATTGAGAGTCCATCTTGGAGATTCCAACTATTTAAAGGGACATGCAATCATTACACCTACAATATCTATTATTTCCACCATTACCCATATATTCTACCTAGTTTACAACTCTTATATTCACCTATGAGGGACATTTTTGGAAAATCACCAAATTTTTCCTTCCATTTTTGGAAAAGGACCATCATTTTGGAACAACTCAAAAAGGAAAGATGGACTTTCATTTTGGAACGGAGGGAGTATTAATTAGTGAAGTCCAAGGGAAAGACCCGCGAAATATCGTGATGACTTTGGCCGCTAGGGAAAAAACTTATGAAATACGTACCCTGTGATTCTAGTGCTCAACAGATAGGGAAAAGACTTGTGAAATACCCTGTGACCCTATAAACATAAATTTGCAGACTCGAAAAATTGGGCCCAGATTTCAATGAGCAAGAACTGAACAATTGATGATTGTTGGTCTTTGGTGTGCTCACTCGGATCACAATTTCCGGCCTACAACTAGACAGGTGATTCATGTGCTTAATTTTGAAGCTCCTCTGCCGATTCTCCCTAAAAAACAGCCCGCGCTGTCGTTTTTTCCTTCTCCATCGAACACTATCACCACCAATTCTGACACTAGCCAAAACCAATATTCAAGCAACACAGGTTCTTCTAAGTTCACCTCATCTCTGCTGCTTCGTCTTCATCAATGATTGTCTTGAATAAAGAGTAAATGATTTTTTAGATTCTGGATTGTGGATTGTAGATTTTTGGATTAATAGAGTCCGTATGTTGGTTCAAATAGTATGAGTAGTCCATTTTTCTTCCTATTTCTCGTGATTGTTTTTGATTTCATGATTCTATTGTTAGAGGTTGTGGAGATTGGTTTTTTAATCTTGCTCTTGAATCTGCTGTTGTAAAGTTTGCTTTTTATCCTCAATAGAAAATCTTTGTACTACAAGATCCAGGACTTGAGTTAATAACCAATATTCCAGAAGGAGAATTAATGTAAATACAGTAGGAGCTTCAGATTTTGAAACGCTTCGGAAATCTGTTTACAGTAGCAAAGAATACTTCGAGAAAGGAGGAAATTGTGACCATATAAATTATATTTTTCTTAATTTGGTCATTCTCACTAACAGTGGTATTAGAACTAGCGAAATTGACATTTCGTTCGTAGAGGGACAGAATTGAGACAAAATGCGAACAAGAAGGACTATTTCAAAATTTTATTTTTTATTTTGCAAAGACAAACTCGTGAGCAAAAAAAACTTTCTTAACAATTTAAATAAAATAAGTTATCAGAAGATTTTTTTGAAAAAAATGTGTCAAGGGGGATTTGAACCCTGGTCATGAGAAAAAAAGCGAAAAACTTACAAGTCTCATATAAAGTTTTAAGCAAAAAAGATAGTTCTTTTTGTTAGTACGCCTCAAATTAAAATTGAATACTACAAACTTAAGAACATTGGAGGCGTGGGAATGTGTGTTTTTTTGGATGATTTTTTTTTGAGACGAAAATCAGTTGGTGATGTGTATATGAAAATGGATGGTACAACACGATTTAAAAAGGCATGGCACAACACACGATCGATTAAGTAAACAGGTCAGCACGGCACGACATGACACGACAAAAAAGGCATGGCACGACATTACACAACAAAAAAAGGCATGGCACGATACGTCACGATTAATTAATCGGGCACGACACTATTTAAAAAAGACATAGCCCGACCCGATACGATAAAGTAAAATGGCTCATCATGGCACGGCATGCCATGGCACAGTAAAATAAACGGATATAGCACAACATGCTACAAAGCACGATTGATACGAAAATTGAATGACACGGCGCGCACGGCAGGACGTTTGACACCCCTACAAACAAGACAACTATGGTACACGGAAATTACGCGAAGACTTGGAAGACTTGCTCGGGAACAACAAATCCAACTCTTTTGAGAGAGAAAAAGAATAACCGACGCGGTACGGTAAAGACTTGTTCTCAATCACTGTACGTGTGGCTAGCATTATTGAAAGAATTATGGGGGAGAGTGGACTAGCGAGGCTTTTTAGTTGACGACCCGTCTACTCCTATGTCACGGTGGCATCCATCAAGAATATTTTTGGATCCGGCCAAAGGCAAATTTTTGGAGGAAGCATCAATTTAGGGTGGGTTTGGATTAAAAAATAGTGAGTGACTTTTTTTTAAATATTCAAATTTTATTCGCATTTGTTGATTTTTTTTTTAGTCAAAAATTTGGTGACTTGTTCGTTTGTCTTTGATGAGAGGAACCAAAAAAATAAAAATTTGATCGAAATTCATAATTTTTTTGAAGAAGACAAAAATAAATCAAAAAGTTCACTTAATTTTTTTTAATCTTTTTTCAAAAAAAATTTGAGTTAAAAAGTTTTTGGTTCTTCTAGTCAAGATAAATCAATAAGTCATAAAACTTACGCAAAACTAACAAATACAAAAAAAAAGAAGAAGAGAGAATTGAATAAAGACCAAAAAAAATGGCACTCTCAACTTTTTAATTTGATAGCGAAAGAATGTGTTCGTAGCTATCCAAGGCCAATTTGGAATTTAGGAAATCCGTTTTTATGTAACAGTGGCAGCGGTCATGAATACATCTATCTATTACCATAATAAAAGCATCTTGGAATTTCGCTCTTTGGTGTCCATTTTCTCGGGAAAAAGTCTATCTACCTTTCCAATCAAGACAACTATGTCTATGGTAATTTACCCAAAAAAACTATGTCTATGGTGCACGGAAAAACACGCGAAGACTTGGAACATGGGGAAATCCTTTTGAGTGAAAAGGTATGCAATGACCGACTGATCATTCTGAGATTACAATACTAATGGGAGAAGCTGGAGGATCGGCACGGTCCGACTTAATTGTTTAGTAATCGGGTCGAGCTTGAGTTAGAACTTTAAGCTTGTGTAGTAAACGAGTCGAACTCAACACTCAAAAATTCGGCTCGGCTCGAATCATTTGTAGATGACTTGTTTAGTAATTGAAGCGGCTCAGCTCGTTTACGCACCAGCTCGAGCTCGAGTTTTCGGATGGTTTGATAAGCGAACCTAGTTCAAAACTCGGCTCATTTGCAAACCCACACAACCGAACAAGGCATTGACGGAGTCACATGACTCTACTCCCGTCTGCACAATATTCCAAAAAATTTTTTTAGAAGCACACCCACGCGTATCTAGGCCTGATAGGGACTGCGAATGCATGCGGGTCTGACAGTTGTGAAAGGAGTAATTTATATGAGAAAACTTGTTTACGGAGGCTCTGTAAAGAAGGTTTTTACGGAGGCGAATAATCTCACCTATTCAAAAGTATTTTGGGCGGTCCAAATTTTAAATAAACGATTTGTGCAAATAGTTTATTTAAAATTTGGACAGTTAATTACCAAGACAAACGGCAAGATGAGGCGGCGCGAAAATCTCTTTTACGGACCCTCCGTCAATAAGGCAACCTCAATTTACATTCCTATCTTCTTCACGGCCCAACTCTTGCTATGTCTTTCCCAGCAATTACCACCTAATTAAAGAAGTCACGGCAGGCTTCCATCCAGTTTTGGCCTTTGTGGGCCCATCCGGAGCCCTAAAAAATTATCACAATCGTCATTTTGTAGAACTCGTCAAATTTTTCAATCACGTGAAAAATTATTTTCATCGAACACTGATAGATACATGATCGATACACATTTGTACAAGAAAAAAAGTACTCCATCCGTCCTATTTTCATTGTCCATTATTTAGTTTGTCTCTTTTATGCCTTTTGCCTATATTTTTTAGTGTGGATCTTGAAAAATATGCAATATTGATATTGTTTGATAGATCTCGATTAGTTTTAATACAAAGCTTTTAAAATTACGAAAAACATTATAAATTGAAAGATATAAGTAATTCAAAAATTGCACGTAATTCAAAAATGGACAATAAAAATAGGACGAATGGAGTAAAATTTAAGTTTTGAATTATTATTATTTTATCTCATTTTTCTTGTACAAATATATTTCGATGAAGTTTGGAGGGGTAATAGGATATATAGAGAGGCAAGAGTAGGAGCTTGACGTTGAGCAGCTTTTCTCCACTTCTCCTCTTTTGGTTCATTTTAGGTCCATCAAAACTTTTTTTTGGCTCGGCAACGAATTTTTTTATTAATCATTGAAAAGATATAACGATTAAAAAAAATAGGTGATTAAAAGATACTACATTAAAACTGTACTTATCTATCCATGAAAAAAGTACTCCTACTTACTTAACTTTTATAGTTTCAATGAGACGTTTCCATAATTTATTTGTCTAATTTTTTTTTTTTTGTCAACAATGGGTCCATATCTTGTATACCGGTCAATGTTATTTTAGATATCAATTCATGGAAAAGTCTCTTCTTCAAGAATTAATGAGGAAAGAAAGCACCAAAGAAAACTTAGGGCTTGTTCTTCTAAATAAGCCATTGGCTTTCCCGCCAAAAATGAGCCAAACAAACCCACAAAAAAACAAAAATAAGCCAATAAGCCAATTGTTTCGTCTTTATTCAAAAAAAATTGGATTTCGGTCAAAAAATTTTACTTTTTAGATTCCCCTCGTCGAAAGAATGCAATAATCCCCAAAAAATTGACAATAAGCCAAGTGATGCGGAAAAATTTTGAATAAGGACAAAAAATAATCCAAAGTGGCTTATTTGTCCGAACACCCAAAATAATGCATTTGAATCAGGCCCCGTTCCAGAATACCTTATTAAAAAATAAGTACTTATTTCATATTTTCAAACTCAAAAATAATATAAATGAAAAATATTTTTTTGATTATTTTTGCACCGTATAAAAGATCTTATCGAGATCTTTTAAATAAGATCCATATTTCATATTTTTAGATTTCATTAAGCCCATTATTTTTTACCTTAAACTTGCCTTTTTAAAAAATAAGAACTTAAAAGTCGTTCTGGAACGTGGCCTGTACACAAGGACTAATTCTTCAGTTATTTAAATGCCAAAAATTCATTCATTCAAAACCCAAACTCCCTCCCAGCCATGGCTATCTTCAACTTCCAAATCCTGCCATGTTCTCTCTCCATGTTCTTCTTCTGCATTCTATTTCCTCAAACAACTTCACTCACCTTCAACCTGACTAACTTAGCCGACCAAGATCAGCATGTCAACCTAACACTATCCCCAACGGCCTCTAGGTCGACCCAAGGCCTAGAAGTCACCCCCAACAGACTCAACACCAATTTGCAGCATCAAGCTGGTAATGTAACTTACAAAGAATCCCTTCACCTTTGGGATAGTTCCACTTCCGCTCGAAATTTAACAGATTTCTCCACCCATTTCGTTTTTGTGATTGATTCGCAAAAGAGTCCCTACTTCGGCGATGGTCTCGCCTTCTTTCTCGCTCCGAATGGATCGAATTCCACGCCTGGTTTTGCAATGGGCCTCCCAATTGACCCAGTTACGAAAGTACACACTAGCCCTTTTGTTGCCGTGGAATTTGATACGTGCCCGCATGGTGGTTGGGACCTGCGCGGCCGGGTTCATGTAGGTATCGATGTCAATTCTATTACATCAAATGTTACTGCTGTTTGGTATTGTAATATAACTCATGGGATAGAGAACGAGGCTTGGATTAGGTATGATTCAAGCTCATACAATTTAAGTGTAGTTTTTACTACTAATAATTCCAGAGTGAAAGATTCCATTCATTTCATTGTTGATCTGAGGAATTACTTACCCGATTGGGTAACAATTGGGTTCTCAGCTTCAACAGGAGCGGCTTTTGAGACACATACTATAAAATCATGGGATTTTAATTCAAGGTTGGTAATTAGTGAGACCAATACAATTGTTACAGGAAATAGGAATGTTACAGATTCAGTGATCATACCAGAGTCGAAAAAAATCTCCCTAGGAGCTGTGGTGGGTTCGATCGGTTGTCGGCTCGGGTGTTTTAGTTGGTGCATTTGTTTTGGTTGGATTTGGCTTTTGGAGGAGAAGGAGAGCAAAAGAAGAGGATGAGTTTGAAGTTGAGATGTCCATGGAAAACGAATTCGAGTCTGGTAGTGGGCCGAAGAAATTTTCCTACAGCCAATTATCTTGGGTGACAAATAACTTTGGGGAGAAACAAAAGCTTGGAGAGGGAGCGTTCGGTGGAGTTTATAGAGGTTTCTTGAGGGAATCGAATTCTTATATTGCTGTCAAGAGGATATCAAAGGGGTCAAAACAAAGAATAAAGGAGTATGTAACGGAAGTGAAGATCATTAGCCGGTTGAGGCATAGGAATTTGGTGCAACTCATCGGTTGGTGCCACGAAAAGAAAGAACTACTCCTTGTTTATGAGTTCATGGAAAATGGCAGCTTAGATTTCCATCTCTTCCAAGGGAAAAGCTTGTTGACATGGGGAACAAGGTATAAAATTGCCCAAGGTTTGGCCTCAGCGTTGCTCTATCTACACGAAGAATGGGAGCAATATGTAGTGCATAGAGATCTAAAATCAAGCAATGTGATGTTGGACTCGAACTTCAACGCCAAATTGGGAGATTTCGGGTTAGCTAGATTTGTCGATCACGAGAAACAACCCGAAACAACTCTTTTGGCGGGGACCATATACTTGGCACCGGAATGTTTGGTAACAAATAAAGCTAGTAAGGAATCAGATGTCTACAACTTTGGTATCGTGGCCTTGGAAATAGCTTGCGGGAGAAAACCCTTGGATTCGAAGGTGCCAGAGTCTCAAATGAGACTGGTGGAATGGGTTTGGGACCTCTACGGAATGGGAAGGTTACTTGAAGCTGTGGACGCGAAACTAGGCTCGGATTTTGATGAGCAAGAAACAGAATGATTGATGATTGTTGGTCTTTGGTGTGCTCACCCGGATCACAATTTCCGGCCAAAAATTAGAGATGCAATTCATGTGCTAATTAATTTTGAAGCCCCACTGCCTATTCTTCCACCAAAACTGCCCGCGCTATCATTTTCCTCTCATCCATTGTACACTGCCACCACCAGTTCTGACACCAACCAAAACCAATTTTCAAGCAACGTAGATTCTTCTAAGTTCATCTCATCTTCTACTGCTTCGTCTTCATCAATAAAAGTCTTCACTAAAGAGTAAGGGGGTGTTTGAAGCCAATTTTTTTAGATTCTGGATTGTGGATTGTTAATGAGAGTCTGTAAGTTGGTACAAATAATATGTGTAATCCATTTTCTTCCTATTTGTCTTGATTGTTTTTGATTTCAAGATTCTAATAATTGTTAGAGGTTGTGTAGATTGGCTTTTTAATCTCCAAGTTGGGGATTAACTTGCCGTTATATCTATTGCTGTAACTTTTGCTTTTATCGTGAATAGAAAATCTTTGTACTACCAAGTCCAGGACTTCAGTTAATAACCAATATTCCAGCATGAGAATACACTACAACCCGGAAGGCCTATTGCGAGGAAATATGGCGAGGAAAAGAGATTTCGTCGCTAAAAGTACACAATCTGCGAGGAATTTCAATTTCGTCGCTAAAAAGTTACATTTAGCGAGGAAATTATTATTTCCTCGCAAAAAGGTTACATTTAGCGAGGAAATAATAATTTTCTCGCCAAATATAACCCTTTTGCGAGGAAATCTGTTTTCCTTGCTAAATGTAACATTTTGGCAAAAAATATTTTGTCACCTTTTTTAGGACTCATTAAATTTTGTATATGTAAGTCATTATTAATTATGTTCATGTATCTTTAATATCACGATGGTAAGGAATAATCAACTACATAGTTCAATATCGTTAGCAAATTTATTAAAATAAAAAAGTGATAAATGGAAAAAAATAGTTTCCTCGCCAATCGCATTGAATTGATGAAATAAAAAATATGTTTCACACGAATTATATGAATTCACTTTTCCCCAACTGAAATTAATTGTTAACAATGTTAGTATGTTCAAATTGTACTAAAATTTATTGTTTGAATACAAAAATTTTTAAGGACATGCTAAAAAACAGTTCATCCCATAGTTATTGTCAACCAATCAATGCAAATGATGATCAATTGATCAAGAAAAGAGGTCCTCTCGCAAGCAACGCACTGTTGCTCGCTCTTCAACTAAATGCAAGTACAAGGCTATTGCGGATGTGGCCACCGAATTAACTTGGGTTCAGTCGCTCCTCTTCGAACTTGGTCTGTATATCTCTGCCACTCCATTACTGTGGTGTGATAATATATTGGTGCAACATATCTTACAGCCTATCCCGTCTTCCATGCCCGCACAAAGCATGTTGAAATGATTATCATTTTGTGCGTGACAAAGTCGCTCGGGGTGATTTAACCGTCCAATATGTTAGCACCAAGGATCAAATTGCCGATATTTTTACACAAAAGGACTTGCGTCTTCCCGTATTCGGACACTACGTTTCAATCTGGACATAGGGATTATAAGTTTGTGGATGAATGATGTGCTTTTCAAAAAAAGAATGCAGGGGATATATGGATTGCTTTTCGTAGAGATAACTGATTATTAATTCATACAAAAAAAATTAATGAAAAGCTAAACAAAGGATAAAGTACTTAATAATTGCAAAATGTATTTTCAAAATATCACTAATCTATTTTCAAAATATGTAAGGTTATTTAACCCCATTTAAAAAGAAACATAACAAATTATTACTATTGTAATATTGTAGTTGAGTTAAAATTGTTATGGGCGCATATACACAATAAGAACAGATTAACGCAACAAAAAAAATATCGTATTTGCAGAAATTTAAAGTGCTCAAACTAATTTAGGCACTACAAAAGGTTACTAAACTTAGAGAGAATTAAAACGACGTATAAAATAAACAAATTTAGAAAGGTATAAAGATTTATTAAAGATATATAACAAAACATTAAATTATAAAAAAATTCAATAAAAGCGAATAATGTTAACGATTTAAAAAATAAGTTTAAAGAAACACTACAAAGGGACTAAAATTAGAGAGAAATGTTTAAAGAAACAAATTTAGAGAGGTGAAAGAATGTACAAAAGGTTTATATATAAAAAAGGCAAAGGTTTGAACTGGAAATGAAGTTGGTGTGATGGATGGAGTGAATGCCTCCATACAGGAGGCCCAGGTTCGAAATCGCGCGGAAGCAAATGAGCTAGAGAACTACCTATTTTTAGTTTCAAGAGTTTTAGCGGGAAAAATTTCCTCGCCTAAACTATAATTGGCGAGGAAAAAATTAGTCTAGCGAGGAAAAATTTCCTCGCCTATTTTGTAAACATTGTATTAATTTAGTGAGGAAAAGCTATAGCGAGGAAAAAATTCCTCGCTAATTGGGTCAGAATTTGTGAGGAAATTTTTTTCCTACGCAAATTCTTTTTGCGACAAGCCTTTTGCGAGGAAAACGGGCGAGGAAAAATTTCCTCACAAATACATTTTGCGAGGAAATCAACCTTTTAGCGAGGAAACTAAATCCTCGCTACAAGCCTTTCGTGTGGTAGTGATAATGCAAGTCTTAGTTGCACCCTGCAGGAACCTTGCTCCCGCGCTCCTTCCAGGGACAGATCCAAAGGGGGGCACGCGGGGACACGAACGCGTGCCCCTACTCGAAAATAATTTTTTTTATTTATAATAAATTAGCATAATTGTGAAAGTGTGCTGATATATAAACATACACACTTGTATATATCTCGAAAATACACTTATAAAATTAATTTTATGCCTGAATTTGATCATATGGTACAATGATATTGTTATTTTTCGAGATATTTGTCTATTTGGAGCTATTTTCTCTTGATTTTCAGAAACATAAAATCTTCCCACCCATTCAAACGGATTGAAATTTGGAACACTTAATTTATTTTCGTTAAATTTGGTTAAATTATTATTGTTGATTAGAAGTTATTTTTATTATTCATTGTTAAGACTAATTACTTAAAATAATATAAATTTATTAAGTATGAAACAAATTAATTGAAACTAGAATTTAAGTTAACCAAAAAAAGAAGAAGGGATGTAAATGGGAAAAGAAACAAATAAAGAAAAAAGAAGAAGGGAGGTTAATGGGAAAAGAAACAAATAAAGAAAATAATTGAAAATTAAAAAAAAATTCAAATGAAAAGTAAGAAAAGGAAATAAAGAAAAAAAAGAAGCAAACTAGAAACCCGGGGTGTGGTGGGGGAAGAAAGCAATTGAAAATTAAAAAAAAAATTCAAATGAAAAGTAAGAAAAGAAAACAAAGGAAAAAAAAAACAAACAAACTGGAAACCGGGGGGGGGGGTTGTAGATGCGAGGGGTGGCGGGAGTAAATGAGGGAAATGGGCTGTGGGGTCGGGGGAGGGGGTGTGTCTGGGGGAAAAGCAATTTACCCCGAATTTCACTACGGGTTCTTAAAAAATAAATATTTATTTATTGAAATATTTTTTGTGTAATATGAATATTTTTTAATAGATCTCGATGAGATCTTTTGAATGGTGAAAAAAATAAATATATTATTTTTAAGTTTAAAAACTTCAAATAAGTACTTATTTTTCAAAAATTCTTAGCGAAATAGGGGCTAACCGGCTTATTACATAAGCCAAACCAAACCAAACCAAACCGAGCATTGCGTCTCAATCACTTGAGGTCGGCCGGCTTAGTTACATGATTATTTAAAAAAAAAAACTAAAAAGGAAACTAAGAATGGAATGGACTGGACTGGACTGGACTGTGGACAAATTCATCAGTTATTCTATTCTGTTTGGAAAAAAGAAACAGAATTCTTCAGTTATATATTAAATGCCGAAAATTCATTCAAAACCCAAACTCCCAGCTATGGCTATCTTCAACTTCCAAATCCTGCCATATTCTCTCTCCACGTTCTTCTGCATTCTATTTCCTCAAACAACTTCACTCACCTTCAACCTGACCGACTTTAGCCCTTCAAGAATTTTTTTTTTATCCGCAACTTGGCCCTTCAAGATCAAAATGTCAACATAACAACATCCTCAAGAGCCTATAGGTCGACCCGAGGCCTAGAAGTCACCCCCAACACATTCGACGCCAATTTGCAGCTAGAAGCTGGTAAAGTAAGCTAGAAGGGGGAGTGGAGTTGGAACCAGAGGAGGGAGCAATGACGGTGGACGGGGCAGGGCTAGAAGGGTTCATCCAGTGAGTACAGCAGGAAATTGAAAACCAACATGGTCCCAATACTAATTGATAAGTGTCGAAATATTGATATTTTAGCTCTCCAAATTATACTTGTTAGTTATTTATATTTGTTATCTAATATTTATTTTGCTTTTATTTTATTTATAGGTTGATCGAGCTCATTGCCCAAAATATTGGATAAAAAGAAGAGTTTAATATGAAGTTTGGGGTTAAAGTGCAGAATGTTTCAAAGTTGAATTGTTAATTTATTAAAGCATGAAGTCCAAGGGGCTGAATGTAATTAATGCTTAAAATCCTATATAAACAATGGAAACCTACTGACTTCGGGGTCAGCTTTTGGGTTTCTCGGCCGTGAAGAATTGGGACGACGGCAGCGGCGGAAATAGATTAAATGGAAGGGAGAATTAAACCATCATCCAAGTCTCGCTTTCCAATGGCCGGCTAAATCTCTTCTAGGGTGTAGATGAAACTCAAACTCTGAGTAACCCTTTTATGTTTTGATTTAAGTTTTATTATTTGAATCACGGTTGTAAGACTTTTAAGGATTTATTTATGATATTACTTCTTTCCAGTAAATTTTGTGTATGAAATCCTAGGTTTTATGCACGTTCATACAACAGTTTTAATTGTTTTATGATAATCGATTGGATGTATTATATTACGTAAGATGCGTCGTGCCGATAAGACGATCCGTACTTTAATTTGAGACGGGTCGTGCTAATAAAATGATTCGTGCTAGGCGGAGCTAGTCCATGCTAATTGGTGATTTATAAATTATTTTTATAAGGTATTGCTAGGGCTTGCAATCCTACGATATTCAGATTGATTCGAATATATGATCTACAATCGAAACATATTTAGGTTATGAGGTGAAAGAGTGGATTTGAAACCTTAGAACTTTTTCCCATCATTTCTTTTCTGCTTTTCTATCGTCTATAATTTCAGTTCAATAGTTTTAAAAACCAACAATCAATCAATCTTTCTCTTGGATTAATACGGAAATTAATTGAAATAACTGTAACTCAGCCTTATAATCCCTGCGGAGCAATACTCTGAATACTTACTATTGTTCATTTGAGTAGTAGCAATTTTTTCGTTTTATTAATTATTTTTGGTACGGAGACGACCCGATCGATCACTGACTATGGGTCATTGCACTGAATTATGAGGATCACTTTTTCTTTTGTCCGATCCAGATCCACTTTTGCTTTGTTGGAAGTTGCCAGTAGTCATTGTGCAAAATTGTTTGTTTGTTATGGCAAGGATGTGTATGTATTCAATGGCTTTGAATGGTGCCAGTTGAACTAACTTTTGCTTTTTGAATATTATGGTCAATGGCAATTGGCTAGTAGGCCAATGGGTTTGAATGGTGCCACTGTTTTTTGATTGATTTATGAGACACTGGGAAGCAGGTATTTGCATTGAATATTGTGTGTATTGAAACAGTGTTCGAACTGTTTTTTTTTTTTTTGGTTGTTCAAACCGTGTTGGAGGTGTTTTTTTTTGTTCAAACTGCGTTGGAACTGTTTTTTTTTTTTTGTTCGAACTGTGTTGGAAATGTTTTTTTTGTGCGAACTGTGTTGGAGCTGTTTTTTTTGTTGAAACTGTGTTCAAGCAGATAAATGCACTCAAATGCAAGTAGGCCAATGTGTTGAACTGTTTTTCTGTTTATTTTGGCAAACAGGTGTACCATACCAAAAGGATGTAGTAGTGGTCGATTAGGGGGGACCAATTTGGCGACAAGTTTTCCCTCCAATGGATTTGGCTTGTGGAAGAGAAGCAGACCAAAAGAAGGGGATGAGTTTGAAGTTGAGATGTCCATGGAAAACGAATTTGAGTCCCGCGTTGAGCTGAAGAAATTTTTCTACAATCAATTATCTCGAGCGACAAATAACTTTGAGGAGGAATGATGAGCACAAAATATTAACACATAGAAGCCAATATAGTGGATAAAAAAAAAAAAAAGAAGAAGAAGAAGCTCCAATATGCGGTTAAAAAAAAGGCTCCAATATTATGTATTGTTAGTCTTTGTTGAACCCATAATGTGAGCCTTTTGAGGGTAATTTTTGAGGTATTGAGTGGAGAGGGATAAAAAAAATGAATAAGAGTAATAAACTAATAATTGAGAAGAGAGTGAGAGTAAAGAGCCTAATTTTGTGTAATTGTGAAAAAGTGAGGAGCTAAAATAGAAGAGTGATTTTAGAGAATTAATTTGGTCCAAAATTAGCTGAGGCTGATAAGGATGCTCTTACGACAGAACTAACTAGCCCTTGTGTTGTAACGAAATGCTATGAATGCGAACTAAGAACGAGAAAGAGAAAACTAAACAAGAAATCACAAGACACAAGATATACGTGGTTCCCCAAAATGGGTACGTCCACGGGCGAGGAGAGAGAGGATTAACTAACCAACGTGAAGAAGAGATACAAAGAGCCAGCTGTAATCCGTAATTCTAGAGAGGCCACAATATGAGAGAGAGTCCACCCAAAAGATTCTAAGGATAAAATCCTAGAATTCCCCCAAAGCCCTATTTATAATAGGATACAAAAACGGGAACAACATAATTAATCAATGTGGGACAAAAGAATACAAGGCATTCCCAATAATTCTCCACCTTGACTTGAATTCCACTAAACCAAATCACCAAATATTAGCTCTCCCCTTTCAAATCTCTCACTCACCAAATGCCCTCGAGCGACGATCAACTGCAAATACCAAGCAAGCCCAAGCAATGCTTGAACTTGGCAACATGAACCGGTTTAGTCAACATCTGTTGGGTTATCTGCCATACCCACTTTCTTCACCTCAACTTGCTTCTGTGACATGATATCCCGAACGAAGTGATACCTAACATAGATATGTGTAGACACCCCAATTTGGAAATTCCGAATACCTTTTAAGTCCCCAATGATGATAAACAAAACATGATTTAAACCTTTGGATTGATCTAAACCTTTTGGAGCATTGTCTTTTGAAAACCATAAACAATTCGCTGATAAGAATCTCAATAATAAAAACGTGCCTTGAAAGCTTTAAAACAATGCTATTTGTACTCAAAGGAGTGAGGAAACACTTTAAGAATTAGGTATGAGAGTGCCAAGTGACACTTAGAATGAGTGAGTACGTGTTTTGGCCATCGTGGTATTAACGGTCTTCGGTTTAGTCTGCTTTTAGCCCATTTTTTATAAATCAAACTTTCTTATTTTTATGTTTTGAGTCCACCATCTTTTAGTTCATTCAAAACCCTCTTTATCGATATATAATAAGCCTTAATCCGATTTGAAATGAGGGAGATACAAAGATTTTGTCTAAACGACTTCTTTTTTCGACTATATGAGGGTAAAATTGTCATATCTTTTGATGTACAAAATTATTTTGATCCAAACCACTTGGGTTAGAAAGTAGACTTAACGAGCTTTCCAACAGTCTAAAGAACACCCAAAATTGAGTTCAAAAGTGTCCGGGGCGGCCTTGCGAAGTTTGGCTTGTTGAGCAGTCAACTATACCGTACGGCGGTCAACTGTTCTGTACGGTGGTCAACTGTGTCATACGGTGGACATATTCTACCATATGGTAGAGTTTTTGACCGCCTTAACTTAAGTCGGTTGGGATGTGCCGTACGGTGGATCCTTGTACCGTACAGTGGATCCTTGTACTGTACAGTGGACTAACTTTTGATCAAAAATGTCAAGAAGGTGGTAATTAGTTGAAGGCCGAAATGCTTGGCTTGCACGCCAAATTTGCTTGGTTTCCAAGCCATTTTTGCCTTATAAATACCTTCTCCTATCATTAGACAATATAGACAATTTTTTGAAGAAAAAAAAAAAGGAGAGAGAGATCCTGGAAGATCAGAACCATAAACTTGATGAGAGAGATACATTTTTTTTGATAGAAAAATAGAGAGAAAACAGTCTCTGAAAACCAAAAACAGCTTCAAACGGTTTTGAAAATCAATACATCTCTTCATTCTTCTTTCAAGCACTAAAAATATCTTCTTTCCAAAGCCATTTTCAAAAGCAACCCACAATCCAAAGACAAGACCCATACCCATTTTGCCGTAGTATACCAAAGCTTACGAACGCGGTTGTTCGAAATCATGCCAAAGACATTGCCATATCTTCAATCATTCAAAGAAGGCTTGCATTTCAAAAGGTATCATTTTTTGCATTATACTCTGAGCACTACTACAATAATCGTAAAAGATGACAGTTTAAAAGTGTCATTAAACGTGAAAGATGACAGTTTTGAAACTGTCATCTATGGAGCTGTCATTAAAAGTCTAGATTTGTTATGACAATAAAAAACTGTCATTAAACATATAAGATGACAGTTTAAACCTGTCATCTTTGTGATAAAAGATGATAGTTTTAATCTGTCATCTTTAATCGCAAAGATGACAGATTTAAACTGTCATCTTATATGTTCTCCATTCAAGAAAAAAAACCCAATTCTCTTTCGAATGCGTGGCCGCCCACGTGGCACCCACGTGCCTCTCGCATGGCCGCCCAGTGGCACTTGTGTGTCACCTACTTAGCACTTGTGTGGCTAGCAAATATTTGCTTGCCCCAGGACTTGAACTCAAGAACTTCAGTTCCTCGCGCGCGTGTTACCATCTGAGCTGGCACGCTTATTGTTAACAAAAGACAAACAAAAACATGTATAGTATATTTTCGAAAATTTTAAGATGAGCACTTTTAATGTCAGTTTTGGATGAAACTGTCATCGTAGACATTGAAAGTATAAGATGACAATTTTAAACTATCATCTTATATGTTTTTATGACACTTTCTGACTGTCATCTTTTATGATCAACTGCAATGTCAGTTCTAACTAAAACTGTCATTAAAAGGGCTTAGTTTCAATGTCGCTTTTAAGGAAAACTGTCATTAAAAGGTTTCCCATATGGGCTTCCGGAAGCGCATGTTTTAATGTCAGTTTTAAGCAAAAACTGACATTAAAGAAAAAGATAATAATGTCACTTTTATTCTAAACCGTCATCTTATATCGCAAAGATGACAGTTTGTAAAATGGACTGTCATCAAAAGTCTACCATCATATTTTCGATGACAGTTTTACAAAAATTGTCATTGTTTCAAATTTTTGAGTGTCATCTTTTAAGGTTTTTGTAGTAGTGGAGGGGTACACCTTTAGTCTCAGGCTGATTCTTCATACTAGTTTTGGGCCTAAATGGTTTAGACGTTTGCAAGAAATCGAAGTAGGTATCCAACATAACTGCACCGTGCGGTACACATGACTACCGCATGGTAGAGTGTTTCTTAGGGGAATAGTTCTGTCAAATGCTCTTTCATCGTTTGTTTTATTAAAATCAATATTAAGTGTCATGCTCTTTATGCTCTGTCCAGAATAGTATATGTTCTGCTCATCCTTTCTTGAATTCATGTCAGTCATGCATCATCTTTTAAAGTAGGAATTGTTCGTTTGGTAGACAAGCGTGTATGGCTATTTCAGATTTTCATGTGCTAACTAAGGTTGTTTTGGAACTACAGCTTACAAAGTATGTGTACCGTACGGTATTTCTATCTGCCATACGGTAGTGTTTGTTTTGAAATAGCATCTTTAATTGCTTTTCGTATTTAGTTGTTTATGTTGAAGAATGATATCAATGCCTGTTGTTGATACAAACTGTTTACATGTCATTACCATATTGTGTGCAAAGTTAACCACAAAATCAGTACAGTTCCGTACGACACAACCCCCTGCCGTGCGGTGGAGTTTTCGTGGGACAGAATGTTGATTTTAGTTATTTTTTTTGCAATTAATGGTTATATGCAAGCATGCCTATTAGTCTATGTTGTTAGCATGAAATATAAACTATTTTAGCTGTTTTTGTTCTAAGCATGCCCGTTTGATGTTTATATTTTCTGCACTTGAACTGTTTATTTGCTATAAACTGCTTATGTGGCATAAAAGTTAAGCAATAAAATGATTTTTAAAATCCCACAAATATTAGTAGAGATCAATTTTATCGGGCGAGGGGTGCTTTTCCAACAAAACCTTCCCCCCTCGTAACTTGGCTCCCGAACCCAAAACTTTCTGTTTGTAGACCAAAACCTTTTCAAAGGGCAAAAGAGTCACATTTTTCAAATAAACGGTTTCTCGGGGTTAATCCTTTTCAAAACCCTGGGTGGCGACTCTCAAACAAACCAACCATTTTCCCTTTTTGTAAACACTAAAAATACAAAAAGGAGCCAAAAACGAAAAAACCATTTTTTTTCCAGGCCGGTAGCCCACAATAAGGTTGAAAATCCCAAGCGTAGGGCTAGATCATTGTCAGCATAATATCCGGTAAGACCAAGATCGTATCCACAGGGAATCTGTCATAGCTTGTTCGGATTATAGGTTTTATGTGATGGATTTCGGTGTTTAAAACGGTCAACTCTTGGCTTTGCTTTGAAAGTGCATGGAATGACTTGCTAAAAGACTACAAAAGAGTTTGATGAACTTAAAAATGGCAAGTCTATGGATCATCCATCCCTTGACAGAGGCTGTTGCTGGTTCTCGATTATAACTCAAGCGATAGTCACGATCGCGCACTCACAATCGGAAGATTTAGTTTTAAAGACTACGTTTATCAAAATATGTGATTTATTGGAACTAAACCAACTTGTTTTACTATTGAATCAAACACGTAGAAGCCATGAGCTCTAGGCATACCGCGTGCCAAGACAGCTTAGCTAAACGACATGCCAAGAAGTTAACACCCATAGTTTAGACCAAAAATGGCTAGGTTAATCCAATTTCGAAAATCATGCTTTAAGCCGGAGGGTGCGAGAACTAAATAACAACCCAAGTCTTTGAAAAAGATTAGCCCAAGACTTGGCCAAAAAGACTAGTCACTCATAGTTAAAGAACAAAGCAAAGCATAAAAATGAGACATAAGATTTAACCAAAGAAAACGAAAATAGATATTAAGGAGAATCTAGTCAGTAGCTACAACAATAACAAATAGAAAATTAACAAATGAACTAAACTTACTTGAGTTCTTAAAGAAATAACTTGAAAAGCTTGGAAGAACAACAATGGAAATCCTAAAAAGCAAAAAGAAAACTTAGGCATAAAGTCATGCTAATGGTCATCTTTTCCATAAATGGCAAACACCATATATATGAGGCCTAAAAGATGGGTTACAAAGGATCAAAAGGCCCCAAAAATATTTTCCAAAAACTTGCCAAAAGTGAAAACTTTCTATAAATGAAAGGTTAAGAAAGTTGCAAAAATCTGCAGATTTTTCAAGCAGTACCGATACTGGCCAATTCTTAGTACTGGTACTGGTGTTTTTGGATGATTTGGACAACCTCTGGACCGCCAGTACCGGTACTGAGAATTACATAGTACAGGTACTGGCTTTACTTGACAGATTTTTGGGCAACTTCGCGGGTTCGCTTCGGACACTTCCGAATTCGAATTTGAGTGTTCTTTGGACTGTTGGAAAGTTTGTCGAGTCTACTTTATAACTCAAGTAATTTGGACTCAAGATAATTTGTACATCAAAAGATAAGACGATTCTACCCTCAGCTAGTTGAAAAATGGATTGCTTTGATAAAATCCTCACATCTCCCTCACTTCCCTTGACCCTTGGGCATCCTGAGCAACCTCCAAACCATCTTTTCGAGCACCACAATGGAGTGGCACATGGCCTTGGGCAATTGGTTGCATCCGGAGCATTCCTTGGCGTTCAAATGCGCCTTATTTATATGAATTACCTAAAACACACAAAACCTTACTTTACGTGCAATATCGAATAAAATACAAACTTTATGAACATAAATACGATAAAACTAAGGGCTTAAACACCAAGAATATGCATTATTGGGTGCTTATCAGAGACAAATCAAACTTGCTTGACGAGAGAAAGATAGAAGAAGCGATGAAAGCGAAGGTGATACTTCGTTTGTGTAGTATTGTTGCCTTTTCCTTCTCGTATAATTTGCAATTATTTGGCGGGTGAAATATTATGTTTCCTCATTTGTGCAAACTCTCTCTTACCTTTTCTGTTTGGTTCTTATCCATGAATACCAACCTTTGACAGGAGCTTTCGGTGCAGTTTCTTCAATGAGGGTAAAGGCCTAATGCATCCAGATGGGTTGGAGGAGAGCCTTGCATCAGGGGAACTGGATAATTTGTAGTAAAATCATCACCAATGCAACTTTAAACAATATTCTGGCAGAAGTAATTTCCTCTCACACTTCAATTGGTGAGATCACGTTGCATTATATAACATGGGTTACATGAGATAAAGTGATAAGCTACACTTTGGAAGAGATAAATACAAATGGTAATCCAAAGCTATAACATAACAAACATAACAAAGTGATAACACAAGTCTATCCAATACACCCCCCTCAAACAGATGGGACATAAGAAGTGAGCATCAGTTTGTCACGTAAGAAGAGAAACCGAGTCGAGGACAGGGGCTTGGTAAGTATGTCCGTGATTTGGTCCTGTGTTGAAATAAATCAAATAGTCAAGTCCTTGCGAGCAACCTTGTCACGGACAAAATGAAAATCAATTTCCACATGTTTTGTGCGGGCATGGAAAACTGGATTAGCTGCGAGATAAGTTGCTCCGACGTTATCACACCAACGCGTAGGAGCTGTGGGCAAAGAGACACCAAGTTCAAACAGCAAAGATTGGACCCAAGACAATTCCGCAACTGCATCAGCTAAGGATTTATATATACTCGGACTCCGTAGATGAGCGGGCAACAGTATGCTGCTTCCGTGAAGACCATGAGATTGGGTTGTTGCCAAGAAAAATCACAAAGGCACCAGTAGAACGGGGATCATCAATACAACCAGCCCAGTCGGAATAAACTGCCAAACCCATTGGCGAATGCCGAGAGATAAATATACCATGATTAATAGTGTGCTTCAGATAGTGCAAAATGTGCTTAATAGTGCTCCAATGGTCTTCCGTAGCACAATGCATAAATTGACACGCTTTGTTCGCGGCGGAGGCAATGTCCGGCCAGGTAAGGCTCAAATATTGCAGAGAGCCCACAACTTGGCGATATTGAGATGGATCGGCAAGGGGCTTCCCGCCATGTTTGGAGAGTTTTGTGGTGGTAGAAATTGGTGTGAGAACGGGTTTGGAGTGTTGCATCCCAGTTTTGTGGAGAAGATCGACAACGTACCGATGTTGGGATAGGTGTAAACCCATGGGAGTTTTGGTGACTTCAATACCATGGAAATAATGTAATGCCCCTAGATCTTTGAGAGCAAACTCTGAATTGAGAATGGCAGTGAGTGAACGAATAGGGGAAGAACAATTGCTTGTAAGCAAAATGGTGTCGACATAGACAAGAATGTAAATGCGAGTACTAGAACGACAGTAGATGAAAAATGTGTTGGAAATTTACGGAATTTCGGGTGAATGAAATCGGGATTTTGGAGGGTCTCCCGAGGCAACCGGTCCCGGGTTCGTTGAATCTGGACGCAATCAATAGACGTATTGATTGTGGGAAATCTGTAACCTTCCTCATGATGGTGATTCAATCCCGTAACCTCCCCTCCCTCTTCATGGCAGAATTGAATTTCTGAATTCAATGGCCAAAATTTACTATGGGAGTTATCAGCTGGGGTTTTTGCTATAAAAAGGGGCATCCCGTTTTGGAGAATACACAACAAACTCAGAGCACTCAAATACCTTCTGGAAATTCGTTCTTGAGAGAGAGAGAGGCAGGCGGTAGTCAGTTCGCCAAGGCGGTCGACGGCGGTGTTCCGGCGGCTTGCGGTCTAGCCGAGCCAACCCTGGGAGAAATGCGTCGACACAACCTACAACACCAACGGTAGACGGCGAATATTTCTTAAGGAGACCGTGGTACCACACGGGACTCGGATTCGATCCCAAAGATTTCGTTTGTATCTTGTTCTTTATACTCAGTTAACTGTTTGTACTTTGGAATTTGGTTTAGTATTGTAATTTGATCATTGACAATGAAATTATTCTCCGGAATTTCTGTTAATGCCGTGAAAATTTTCCAACAAGATGATGCATCAGACTAGGATGCAGTAAATCCATGTGAAAGTAAGAACGAGGAAAGGCAATGAAACCAAGCACGGGGAGCTTGCTTGAGCCCATAGAGAGAGCGATGGAGTTTGCAAACAAAGTCAGGGCGGTGAGGGGCAACAAAGCCGGAGATTGGGACATATAGACCGGTTCAGAGAGGAACCTATTGAGAAAAGCATTGTTGACATCGAGCTGATGAGTTGGTCAACCACGAGAAACAACAAGCGATAGAACTGTGCGAATGGTTGTGGGTTTGACAACCGGACTAAAAGTTGCAAAATAGTCAACATTGGGTTGTTGATGAAACCCTTTGGCAACAAGGCGAGCTTTGTAGCAGTCAATAGAGCCATCGGGTTTGCGCTTGTTGTGATACAGCCATTTACAACCGACCACATTATGAGCAATGAAGGGACCAAAGACCAGGATTGATTTTGTAAAAGAGCCGAGATTTCGGCACTCATTGCAGCTCTCCATTGAGCAGATTTTGCAGCAGCCGTGTAGGAGGTGGGTTCACTCATGGGAGGGCAGTTTGGAATAGGAGATTGATGTAAGAGAGCATTGGGTTGCTTATGAGGTCGAAGGACCATAGGGTGAGTCCTTGGTTTAAGGTGTTTATTTGGTGGGGTTGTAGGCCGAGCTAAGCCCACAACAAGGTGAAGGCCCGGCGAGGATGATATGGGGATTGACGTAGAGGGTCGGGCTGATATGGGTGTAGTGGTAGGAGGAGTAGATATTGTGTTTTGGCGTGGTTGAGTAGGGGTCGAAAATTGTGGAGATAAGGGAGGTTTAATGATAGTGTGAGTAGTACGGGATGTGGAATTAGGTGAGGTTATTGGTAAAGATGAAGGTGGAAAGTTGGTGAGAGGGTATGACGGATAGAAGCCCAAAGAGCAGAGGTGGAGGGAATAGGTGGTGTGGGGCCAAGTATAGACGAGCCAGAGAATGGAAAGGAGTATTCGTCGAAACGAACATGACGGGCAATATAGAGGCGCCCAAAATGACGATCCAGACATCAATACCCATGGTGTGATGGAGTGTAACCCATGAAGACACATGGAGGAAGGACATTTTGTGACGATTGTAGGGGCGAAGAAACGGATAACACAGACACCCAAACACTTTGAGAAAATATAATCCGGTTTTTGACGAAAGAGACATTCGTAGGGAGACATATTGTGAGAGACAGGAGAGGGAAGGCGATTGATAAGAAAAATAGCAGTCTTGAAGGCGAAATGCCAAAACTTTTGAGGGACAGAAGCGTGAGCGAGGAGAGCCAACCCAGTTTCAACAACATGTTTGTTTTGGCATTCAATTTTTCCATTTTGCTCATGAGTGTGTGGACAAGGGAGACGATGAATTATTCCAAGTTGCTTAAAGAAAGAGGTAAGAGATCGGAATTCACCGTCCCAGTCTGTTTGAACTTGTTTAATTTTGGTAGAGAATTGGCGTTCAACCATTGCTTTAAAATAAACAAACACTTGATAAACTTCAGATTTTAAAGTAATGGGATAACACCACAAGTATTTCGAATGAACATCAAGAAAAAGAATGAAGTAACGATGTCCATTAGTGGATGAAACAGGGGCAGGACCTCATACATCGCTAAATACAAGATCTAACGGTGCGACACTAGTGGACTGTGCTACAGGTAAAGATAGACATGACGACTTCCCTAACTGACAACCATGACAAATTGTCGGCTGTTCATTTGAAGAACAAGACAATTTATTGGTGGCAATGACTTGACGAAAAACACGATCGATGGTAAGGATGTCCGAGTCGGCGGTGCTAGCAGACAGAGTCAACCTGTTCGGACAAATGAGCAGAGGGCGAGATGGAGGCAGGAGTGGATAGCTTGTAGAGGCCGGAATCAGTCTCCCCGCAGATGAGTGTTTCCTTGGTGACTTGGTCCTTGATAAGAAAATGGGAGGGATGAAATTCAAAATAAACACCATTATCCTTTGTAAATTGAGAAACGGAAAGTAAAGACTTGGTAACAGAGGGAACATGAAGAACATTAAATAAATGGAATGAAGAAGGAGTACGGAGAGTGTTGGTACCAATATGAGAAATGGGAAGCCCTTTACCGTTTCCAACTGGCAACTGATCAAAACCATGATAATCTTCGTGATGGCTTAGAGTTGCTAGATCAGGAGTGGCATGATGGGTAGCGCCTGTATCGGGAAACCATTCCAACATGGGCGCAGAGGACGATGCATAAGATGCAACATGAGCCAATGGAGGGGTTGCGTGATTGTAGCGGTAATGGCAAGTGATGGCAGTGTGATTGGTAATGTTGCAAATCTGACACCGTAGGTGTGAGTCCGAAGGTGGGGAATTGTAGTTGTTGAAGTTGGAAGAAGAGTTGTTGCAGAAGTTATTAGAGCGAGACCCATTGTTATTCGAACGACCACAACCACGGCCATTACGACCTCTTCCATGACCAGAATTGGAAGAGGCACGCTGAACAAAGTTGGCCTGGGCGGAGGGCTCCACAGAATCAGCAACTGAAAGCGACGAGAAGGCCATCGAGTGCATGAACTCGTGGCTGAGAAGAAGGCCTCGTTTGGTAATTGAAGCGGGCTCGGCAAGGACTTGGCTCGTTTAAACATGAGCTTGAGCTCGAGTTTTAGGACTGTTTGGTAAATGAACTGAGCTCAAACACCTCAAAGCTCGGTTCGGCTCATTTGCACTCCTATGTAGCCGTGTGGCCACACTCTTTTTTTCGTTTGTTGCTTTGATTAGTCGCCATCAAGTAGGCCTGTTCGTTTTAGGAATTTGGATAATGAGTGGAGAGAAATAGAGAGAGAGAAAATTTATTGGAAACGAGCACAGGGATAGAGTCCAAAATCCAAAAGTGATTAGTAGGTGCTATACATACTACAGTGTTTCTATACATGGACAAACATTTGTCATTGTTACTTCATCCCATAATAAAACATCTTAATTGGAATTTTACTACAGTGTTTCTAATATTACTAGCCAAAAAGGGAGAAAATAGTGTACTAGATTGTGGAAGAATTTGGTTTGTTTGTCAAAATGGTGTATTAGTCGCATGAAAAATTAGCTTGATCGGACATTGGATTGGTAGATTCATGATCGACACACATTTGTACAAGAAAAAATGTAAAATTCATGTTTCAAATTATTATGTTTTTTCATCACATTTTTCTTGTACAAATATGTTCGATCATATGTCTATGGATATTCGATAAAGTTAATTTTTTACGTGACTGACAAACTTAACAAGTTCTACAAATTAAATGAACGATTCCGATAATTGAATTGGGGCTGTGATGACCCACAAACAAAGGCCCACACTGGACAGACAAAACTGGATGGGGACCCTCTCCGAGAAGTTGTGTATCTTCTGTAGCTAGCTAGCTAGAAAGAACAAATTGCATATAAGAGTACTAGGATTGACAAGAAGTACTGAGAATCAAGATTCTATCATTGGAATTCCCACTGCATGCATATGAGATGCATGTGATAAGTGAATTCACGGAAATCCTAATCGCAAGGAAGATTTGAGTAAAGAGTGAGAGTAAAGAGTCTGATGCAATAGACATTTTAAAAGTAAGTAGCTAAAGTAATAATAAAAAATAATAACAGAAAATTGATCTAAAGCCCAAAAGTAGTTGCTGAATAGGCCATTAGTCTAGGCTAGGTTTTAATACTATTAAGGGTCCATTGAAGTAATAAAGTGAGTTTTTAATGTATAATTTGGATAAAGTGAATTTTTAAGGTATAATTTGGTCCAAAATCTAAGGAGGTTGATGTGGATGCCGTTATCCCTCCAAACTTGATCTCCTTTGTTGGTTCTATTTTGGACGGGAATCATTCCTATAAGGATTTCCGATTAAATATTCGTACTCTTGTATTTCCTTTATTTATTCCCATATTTCTCTTATAATTAAGTGTTTGCTCTTCATTTGGTTCTATGACTATCTTAGGGCTTGTACATGAGAGTTCTAGAGTTAAAAATTAATTATAACCCTTTAGGATAAAATGATCTAAAAAATAAGATCGATTTTCGTACCAGATCAAATATATTGAAAATTTAAGCACTTAATTTTGTAATCATATTTTTAATATATAAACTGTGTAAAAAATTAAGTACTCCAATTTTCAATCTGTTTGAACCGGTGCGAAGATTTTATTTTTCTGATCATTTTATCCTAAATGATTCTAATGAATTTTTAGTTCTAAAATTTTTCAATGAGTACTCTAAAGGGCCCTAGAACTAAATATACAAGAAAACTAGTAAAATATGCCTACACGAGTGACCAGTTTCTTGCTTCTTCCCACGAGGAACTGTAGCAAAGCTACTTTGAAGGGAAGAAGAGCCGAGTCTGATGAATGCAATTTTGGTGGGTTTGGCTCTCTACTTTGATCCACAAATTAATTTGACGACATAGATGTGGTGGATGCTCTAATAGGACAGAGGCAAGAGAAGAAGCTTCACGTTCCTCTTCTCCGCTTCTCCTCTTTAATTTGGTCCATCAAAACTAAAAACTTACTCATCTAATCCATGAAAAATATAGAAGAAATTAAATAGGCATTCTATATATATAGAAAAATTATTTAGGTGTCCGTTCTAATAAATTTGAATACTTATGTTCTCATTCTCAAATTGTCATGTTACCCTATTATGCTCTTGGTTATTAGTTTAACATCTATATTGTATTTTACATATCCTGAATTAATAAGAGTGCAGAACGTTTGTTAGTCCCAAAATTCAGGGATTATTGTTTCAACTTTTCTTCCAATCTCAATCTCAATCTCTCTCTTATCAAGACGTTTTCGGTCCTCCCTAATTATCTGTCTCTACCCTATTAAACAGACGCCACCCACCTCCAAGCTGCAGTTCTGCACCCAAGCTCCGGTCACGTTCCCTGCCGCTATAGTCGTAGAGGCCAACTTACATAAATACAGTATTTCCTTCACTTGTATTAATTGGTGTGGATTATTGCAAGCAGCGAAAAGCTTTTTCCATAGATCGTAACCCTTCGTCTCCTTCGCCAACTGACCGCGTCGTTCCGTGTCAAAAATATATTTATAAAACTGACAATTAACTACTACTCAATAGGATAGTGGTCAAGACCGAGTATCGTTCCAACGGAGACAGTATGGCTGAGTTACAGCAAATTCGATTAATTCTTAGATTAATTTGGAAAAATAAAGATTGATTGGTTGATTTGTTTTAAAGAGCTAATTAAACTAAAGAACAATTTAATTAAAAGATTTAGAAACGATGGAGGAAAATATCTAGGGCTTCAAATCCACCCCGACCACGTAACAACAATATGTATAAGCTGGTGTAGCAGGTGTGCTTGGGGCAGACAAGGATCATGATGGGATTATAGGGTCTCAGCTCAAGATTGCAGTCAAGCAATTAATGCCTGAGTTGTCCAGTACGCAAGCCCCATCAGAGGATTTTGACTCTGTGGTCGAGGACTCTGTGGAGGCCTTGGAGAGAGGGGATGTCGAGTTGGGTGATGTGGGCCAAATTGTGGTTACCCCTTTAGCCCACGAGGAAGCCCATTTGGCAGCTACCACCATTCAAACTGATGGTGGGCCTGGGTTGCCTTTTAATGTGGAAGGGTCTTTGGGCCTTAAAACTTTAGGGTCCATTGAAGTTGTAGCTGATTCCTCTAGCCCTCATTTTGAGATTGAACTACATCCAGATATTTCTCCTGTGGCAAGCGGTGGCTACCCTGAGGAACTAGCTCATCAGGTGCGGAGTTCTCAAATTCCGAGTATCAATCTGCTAGTGGACCTAAATGATGCTGAATGCAGGAGAAGGAGAAGGCGACAACTCTCGAACCTAGCTCTCATTCGGGAGGTGGCAGATGGGGATCGCACTCGGGTTGAAAACTCTATCTCCTCTTCTGCGGTTTCTCCTCAGAGCAGTTCAAGGGTAATTCGTGAGGTCAGAGCTACCATGGAAATTGGAGGTGAGTTAGGTATTGATTTTCGGCCTAATGATGATTTGGTTTTACGCTCAATGATTGAAATCGAATCTCTGGAGTACTCTCAAATGCTTGAGAGAGAAGCGGAGGGTTAGATTTCGTAACCTCTTTTGGAGTTTGCGTGTGGGTGTTTGCAATTTTATGCAGCTGTTATCTTGGAATATTAGAGGATTAGGGAGTTCGACAAAGAAGAGATTTCTGTTTAAACTCATTAAAAAACAGAAACCTGATATGGTTTTGGTTCAAGAAACTAAGTTGGAAAACCTGGAGAGGATAGCAATTCAGCGTATGTGGGGTAGTTCTGAGTTCGAGTTTGCTTGTTCCGATGCTGTCGGGGCTTCGGGGGGTTTATTGTGTTTCTGGAATAAAGATTTTTTTAAAGTAGACAACTTGATTGTGCAGAGATCTTTTATTCTGCTTCAAGGGGTGATCAATAATGCCTTTCCATGTGTGGTTGTGAATGTGTATGCCCCTAATGAGGTGGTGAACCGTAGGTTGCTGTGGGAGGAGCTACTGAACCTCAAGGCTAATTCCAATGTTCCGTGGTGTGTAGGAGGTGATTTTAATGAGGTCTTAGATGTGAATGAGAGAGTGGGTGGTGTGAGGATTGAAAGGGGCATGAGGGACTTCGTAGAGTTTTGTAACAACATGGAAATCATTGATCTTCCATTGTTGGGCAGAAAATTTACCTGGACTAATTTTCAGGACCATGCCATCCTCAGCCGCTTAGACAGATTTCTGGTCTCTATCCAGTGGCTGGAAACTTTCAAAGTGCTTCAATGGGGTTTACCGAGACCAATCGCTGATCATTGTCCTATTGTGCTCCTTGATGATGACAGGGATTGGGGTCCTAGGCCTTACAAATTTATGGATATTTGGTTGTCAAATCCAAGTTGTATGAAGTTAGCTAAGGATACGTGGAATGAGGTCCAGGTAAATGGTTGGGCTGGTTTCATGATTATGCAAAAGCTAAAAGCTGTTAAGGATAAGCTCAGAGTGTGGAATAAGGAAGTTTTTGGTGATGTTAACCTTGCTCTACAGCAAACTGAAACTGAGCTTCACCAATTTGAGTTATTAGCTGAAGAGAGACAACTTAGTGAGGTTGAAAAGGCTTCAAGATGCAAATCCAAGACTGAATTTTGGAGAGTCTCTCGCTTGACTGAATCCATGTGGAGGCAGAAATCTAGAACTACCTGGTTGAAATTGGGGGACAAAAACACTAGATTTTTTCAAGTGTTGGCCAATAACAGGTTTAGGAGGAATTTGATGGGTTCGATTATGGCTAATGGAAGAGTAGTGGAAAATCCCAAGGAAATTAAAGACGCAGCTGTTGAATATTTCTACTCCAACTTCCAAGAGGAACATAGAACCAGAGCTACTTTGGGAGGGGTGTTTATCAGAAAACTCTGTCCTTTAGTATCTTCTGATTTGGAAAAGCAGTTTGAAGAGGGAGAGATAGTCTCAGCTCTAAAAGGATGCAGTAGCCTTAAGGCACCAGGCCCTGATGGCTTTAACTTTTCCTTTGTCAGGAAAGGATGGGTTTTCATGAAGCCTTTGCTACTTCAGTTCTTCTCTGAATTTCATACCAATGGAAAGCTTACAAAAGGTATCAATTCAACTTTTGTTTCTTTGATCCCTAAGGTTGATTGCCCAACTACGTTTAAGGAATTTAGACCGATTAGTATGGTGGGGTGGGTCTATAAAGTACTCTCAAAGGTTTTGGCAAATAGACTTAAAATCCACCTTCCCTCTATAATTGGTGAGTCTCAAGCTGCTTTTATTGGGGGTAAACAGATCTTAGATGGTGTTCTAATAGCTAATGAAGTTATTAAACAGGGCACAGGGGGGCCTTATTCTCAAAATCGATTTTGAGAGAGCATATGATTGTGTTAATTGGGGCTTTCTAATGGATTTGCATGTGAAAATGGGCTTTGGTGAAAAATGGTGCAGATGGATCAAAGAATGCATGTCTACTGTAGCAATGTCTGTTCTTATAAATGGGTCTGCTACTAAGGAGTTTCAAACACAGAAAGGTCTTAGGCAAGGGGATCCCTTATCCCCTTTTCTTTTCAATATTGTGGTTGAAGCTTTGAATATTTTGTTGGAAAGAGCTAGGGCACTAAATATTATCAAAGGTACTCAGATCGGGGCTAATGGAGTTATCCTTTCTCATCTTCAATTTGCGGATGATACAATTCTCTTTTGCAATAACGATAGAGTGGAGTTAGCTAATATAAAAAGGGTTCTTAGATGTTTCCAGCTTATGTCAGGCTTGAAAATTAATTTTTGCAAAAGCTCTGTGTGTGGTGTTAAGATTTGTGATCAGGATGTGAAAGATCTTGCTCTCGTGATGGGGTGTAAAATTGAGACATTGCCAATCAAATACTTGGGGTTGCCTCTAGGTGCTAATCCGAAAAGGATTAAAACTTGGGAACCAGTCCTGGACAGGATGGGTAAGAAGTTGAGTGTATGGAGCAGGAGATTTAATTCTTCGGGTGGTCGTCTTACTCTGTTAAACTCTAATTTTGGTCATCTCCCTATCTATTTCATGTCTATTTTCAAGATGCCTATGGCCGTAGCACAATCAATAGAGAAATTACAGAGACAATTTTTCTGGGGTGATTCAGTTGACAAGAGGAAACTGCACTTGGTGAAATGGGATGTAATCGCCAAAGGAAAAGAGTATGGAGGTTTGGGAGTGAAGAATCTGAAGACTCAAAATCTAGCGTTGCTTGCAAAGTGGTGGTGGAGGTTTAGTAACGACAAGGATTCACTATGGGTGAAGGTTATTCGAGGGAAGTACAATCTAATCCATGGATGTTGGCTACCCCATCTCCCAGCTTCTGGACAGGTTTCGGGCCTATGGAGAGATATTTGCTCCATAGGGACTGCCTCTTCGTCTATTGGTCCTATAATTCAAGGGGGATTTAAAGTGCAAGTGGGCTCTGGTCAAGAAACTTTGTTTTGGGACGTCATTTGGTTAGGAGATGTAGCTCTTAAGGAAGTTTACCCTAGACTTTATTTGATTTCTACTCAAAGAGGGCAAGTGATCAGCGATATGAAGGAAGACGGTGGAGTTGGCAGATGGAATCTAACTTTTGGGAGACGTTTGTATGATTGGGAAAAATGCCAAGAGGAGGAGTTGCAACATAGACTGCATGGTATAGTGTTGGACTCATCCAAACAGGACTTGCTGCAGTGGAAATGGACAGCCGATAAATGTTTCTCGGTGAAATCTTTGTATGGGCAGTGGGAGCAACAAGTCCACGTCGGAGATGAGGTGTTGGGGTCTTTATGGAAGAACCTAAGTCCACCAAAGGTAGAAATTTTCTCTTGGCTGGCTTTACAAGGTAGGGTGGCTACTCGATCAGTACTTGCACATAGAAATATGATCCAAGAGGGACAATTGCCTCTCTGCCCTCTTTGTTCCTACTTTGAGGAAACCCCTGAGCATCTATTTTTGCATTGCTTGTCCTCCTGGCACATTTGGTCGATTATCATGCAGTGGTGGCAGTTGGTTTGGGTTTGTCCTCCTTCCTTGGCAGATTTAGCAAGTTGGTGGTTTGGTAACAGTTTTCGGAATTTGGAAAGGCACATTTGGGAGGTGACGTTCTTTGCTACTTTGTGGTCTATGTGGCTTGCGAGAAATGACGTCATTTTCAACAATGTTATAAGGTCCGCGAGTGAGGTTGGGGAGCTAGTCAAGATAAGGGTGGCTATGTGGATTAAAGCAAAGTTTGACATCAAGGTTTATTCGGTGGAGGATTTTAGGAGCTTTCTAGGTGGAATCCGTAAGTTGAAGCTCTAAGGTTGATTTAGAGGTGCTGGTGTATCCAACTTTCGGTTGGATGCTCTTTCTTTGTTTTATTTCTTTGTTGTGTGGGTGAGTAATTGTTGTTTCACTCTTGTTTTTCCACTCGATGTCCCCCTGTCGAGTTAATAAAATCATTTCGTTTGCCGAGCAAAAAAAAAAAACAATATGTATAAGCTAGGTGTATTTATTCGAATCAAAAGAGATTATTGCTAGGGCTTGCAAACCCTAACAATAATCATCAAGAAAATAATCGGGTTGTTAAAAGGCATAGACTATCCCATAGCACGGACCGTCTCTCAGAAGCACGATCTGGCCACCTAACGGCACGATCCATCTTACGAGCATAATCTATTTCAGAACTCCAACATCAACCAGTGAAAACCATTGCAAAACTAGGTATTTGAAATCTAGAATACAAATACTCAATCGATAGAAATAATTAAAATCAATTCATTGAATTGCAATGAAAAGGATTCTGAGTTTTACAATCGATCCGAATAGTAAAACCTAAACATATACAAAATTACTTGGAATGGTGCTTCATCTTCCCCCTAGACAAGGGGTTTAGCCGGCCATGAAAACGTGCGCAACTCTTTCTTCTATTCTGCTCCCAGCCGGATGCTCTCTGAAAAACGTCAACAAAAAACTCCCCTCACAGTATTGTTCGAGTCCCCCTTTGTACACAAGTGCTGCCGAGATTTTATCAGAAAATAATTCTTTCTTTGTGGACTTCTTTTCCTAATCAAACTCCTTCCTTTTGGATGAGAAAGAGAAAGTGACTAGGGCTGTCCAAGAAGAACCGAGAACCGTGAAACCGGTCCGGACCGAACCGATCCGTGCTTTTTGGATTTTGTCCGTGGATTAATGGTCCGGACATGGATTTGAAAATTAAAAAACAGTGAGATACGGATTAGGATTGGATTTTTATTTCAAAACCGCGGATTAACCGAACATCACCGTGAAATATTTATATATATATCTATATATATATATATATGTGCGTGTAGGTAATATTTATAAATAATTATAATTTTGCTACTTGTTATGATTTTTTTTAACAATTTTACATTAATATAACAATAGATAAAATTTAAGGGGTAAACTGTCCAAACTCTAAAATGTTTCCCTTAATCAAATTCAAGACTGATGAAATATGGTTACTGGAATGATAAAACCTGGACTAAAATTTGGACTAGAATGATGTAACAATGGCTGTAACTATAATGTTGCAGTTTGTAGCTTATTGCAATGTAATATTTTTTATATTGCTGGTCATTTGAACTGAAAATTTGCCAATCTGGACTGTAATGTTTCTCTTATTGCTCATCACTTGAACTAGAAATTTGGAATGATATGTAATATAGTAGTTGAAGTAATTTTGCATTTTTTAATGTTTATGGAAGAAAATCCGTGGATAAAACCGGAACCGAACCGTGACTTACGGTTCGAAATCCAAACCGAACCGTGGACTTTTGGATTAGGATTGGATTGTATTTTCCAAAAACCGTGAGATACGGATTAGGATTGGATTCATACGAATCCGATCCAATCCGGACCGTGGACAGCCCAATGAGAAACCATTAGAGCTTGGGCCCACCAAGATCGACATGTTTAAATTGTAATGTTTGCTATCAATTTCAATTGTCAAACTACGTGGACAGCAGCAGTCCAATAATTGTGAGGCCCAATCCTATTGCTTTGTGCCGAATATATAATTGCTATCCTTTCCAATTTACACGTTTTCGCACCCATCGGCCTCAAATACCTACAAACACCACAATACACTAAAATATATCAAATAACAATATAAACGGACTGACAAAGCAAAGATTAGACTGATTTAATGGGTGCTTTTTAGCACCTATCACCGACGTCGAATCCACCCATTTCAGGACTAGTGTGAGGGCGTTCCTCTCGAAGCATGCTGCCCTTCCGCCATCGTCCTCCCTCTTCCTCATCTGCTAATGTGGCAGATCCCTCTTTGCGTCGACAATCTGATGGCGGAAAGCCCCGACGTTTCACCAGCGGTGGTGCGCTTCACCCTTTTGATTCATCTCAAATTGACTTTCCAGTTTTCATTACTTGTATTCACACTTTGGTATATATCCGCAACCCATCTCCAAATATTGATGTCGACCAAATCGAGGTTAAATGTGTTTCTGGGTTTTGTTTGATTCTGTGTATTTTTGTTTTTACAAGCTTTGATTTAATTTTGACCAAATCGACAACACCCTTTTCGACCCTCGTAGGAATTTGGATTGTGGTGGCGGTAGAGGTCAAAGGCTTTTTCTTCTTCTTCTGATTTGATTAACTGGTTGTTCAAGGCTGGAGTTGGGTTTGATTTGATTAACTGGTTGTTTTCGATTTTTGTCATGTTTGTGAATTGATGATGTTTTGTTTATCTATCTCGATTGAAACCTACACTTCTCAAAACTTGTCATGTTTCTAATTTTTGTCATGTTCTGTTTATCTATCTCAATCGAAACCTACATTTCTCGAAACTTGCCATGTTTTCCAATTTTGTCATGTTTTTAAATTGATATTGTTTTGTTAGGATGAGCGCCTAAATAAGTAGGGTAAAAAGGATGGCTAATTAAGTTCCCTTGGGTGGCATTCCGCTTTTTTTTTTTTTTTTTTCAAAAAAAAGGTAATTTCAAGCTTAAATAAAATGAAAATACTTTTTTAATTTTTTTTTTGCACCGTTTGAAAGATCTCAATGAAAGCTATCAAACAAAATCCATATTAATAGAAAAATTATTTGTGTAAACACATAATTTTTGAACTTGAAATTATCTTCATTTTCTAAAAGTTCATTTTTTTGAGAAAGTCAATCACCGCCTTACCAATCTTTTATAGTTTCAATGAGACGTCTCCATAATTTATTAAGAAAAATGTTAACCTCCGCGCTAAGGGTGGCCGCCCACGGTCAGGACGAGACGAAGTGGATCGAGATGATGAAGATGAGGTCGAGAGAGAGAGGAGGTTGTGCTCTAGATATGTTTGTGGTTTAGGGTTTCTCTCCATATGACAGATTATATAAGAGATCATTTTTGTCTTGATTTAATTTCATTTTTAAAGGAAGTAAATTTAAGACCTTACAAAACTACATTAATAGACTAGAGGGGTCACAAATATTAGAGGTAGACTAACTGTGTTACAAGTTTTCTATAGTGAACCATAGGCTAATTTTTTAACTAGTCAAATGATACTTTAAGATTCAATTCACGTGACCAAACCATGTAAAAGTCTCTTCCTCTAGAATTAAACAAATCAAAATAAAAAAAAAAACACAAAGTTGACTAGGAAAGTTTCCCAACGCTCGCTGTGAATTAATGGGAAAGAATTTTAATGTCGGCAAAGAGAACTTTTCGCATTTGAATCGGTACACAAGGACTATTCATCCTTAATTTCACATCCTAATAACAAGAAAAAACAAAAATTCTTCAGCTATTTAAATGCCAAAAATTCATTCAAAATCCAAACTCCCAGCATGGCTATCTTCAACTTCCAAATCCAGCTATATTCCCTCTCCATGTTCTTCTTCTGCATTCTATTTCTTCAAACAACTTCACTGACCTTCAACCTGACAAAATATCAAGTAAACCTTCAAGAAAGATTGAATCTTTCATTCCGCGATGACAATACTAGGAGCAAGAAACTGGTACAGGTCTTGGCACATGGACCCCAAATTTATTTTTCATTAGGTAAAACAAGGAAAGAAAAAAATCAGGGAAGCAATAGAAACTCCTAAAGCAGATGCTGTAGCTCAAGCTAATAATTAAATCTTGCCAACTTGCACAGGGACTGCATAAAGTTAACTGTGGTTAGCTAGATTATCTTCTGATCACTAGAATTATAGCTTCAACTAAGGAACGAAAATTGGCATTCAGCTAGGACACAGGCTACAGACGCTAAAATAAGGGCACATTAAAGGATTTATGGAGTTATCAAAATTATTGTGAAACCTTGGAAAGGGCTTACGTACTTTAGCCTTGCAAGGACATGGGCCTCGTGTAATGTGCTAACACGTGATGGAGGTTAGTGGAGTTCAACGAGATCTTACCATCATAATACAAATAGTTCAAATTATAGAGTTGATACAAAAATTATCTAAAAAAGAAATATATTGATCTAATATCGTTAGCCACATGATTGGATAACATGTGTCAAAGATAATAGATGACTTATTGACAAAACAAAATTATCTGTAAGATAAATTCAAGGGAGAATTTTTGATAGGTCCACTATAGCATGTTTCTAACCTACCAAGTCCACTTCTAAAGTTCCTACCATCTCAAGTCCACTAATAATTTCAATGACAAAAATACACTATATAAAAGAAACAAGGGCCTTGTTTGGCTAATACAAAAAATATATTTTTTCATTTTTTTCAATCTTGATGCAACCACATAACTACCACCACCACCATTGCCGCCGCCACCACCACGACGTCGCCGCCGCTACCACCACCACCACCACAATGCCGCCACCTTGACCCACCACCACCTCCACCACCACGCGGCCGCTGCCACCACCCCCACCACCAAAATTACCACCACCACCACCAAGCCGCCACCACCACTACAACGCTACCACCACAACCACCACCACTACCACCACCACCACCACCATCAAGCCGCCACAACCACCACCACCACCACCACCACCACCACCACACCACCACACAACCACCACCACCATCACCGCCACAACAATGAGCACCACCATGCCAGTGCCACCACAACCACCACCACTCCACCATCACCAATACCACCACTCTATCATCACCAACACTGCCACTGCTACTGCCAGCACCATGTCGCCGCTGCCGCCACCACCACCACAACGCGGCCACCAAAACCACCACCACCATCACCACCATGCCACTACAATGACCACCACAATGCCACCGCCACCACCACTACCGCCACCACAACCACCGCCCCTCCAACATCACCAACACCGCCACCGCCACTGCCACTGCCACTGCCACCACCACGCCGCCGCCACCACCACCACCTTTTTTAGACTGTAAATTTGCACTTTTAGGCTGCAAAGTTTATAAAAGTGCCTTTATTTGAAGTCTAAAAGTGTAAATTTGTAGTCTAAAAATATTCATTTAATAATTCACAGTCCAAATTTACAAAAGTGCCTAAATTTGCAGTCTAAATTAAGGCCAGCTTGGCGACGGTGTTCATATACAAAAGTGCCTTTATTTGCAGTCTAAAAGTGTCAATTTGCAGTCTAAATTTTCTCCATTGTTGGTGATCGTTTAACAAATTTGCAATCTAAAATTGACAATTTGCATTCTAAAAATACAAATTTGCAGTCTAAATTCTCATTGGTATTAGTGTTCATTTAACAATTTACAGTCTAAATTTGGGTGTAGACTACAAATTTGTAATTTTAGACTGTAAAGTTTACAAAAGTGCCTTTATTTGCAGTCTAAAAGTGCAAATTGCAGTCTAAATTTTTTTTGGCGTTGGTGTTCATTTAACAAATTTGCAGTCTAAATTTGTAAATTTGTCATGTAAATTCTCATTGGCATTAGCGTTCATTTAATAATTTGCAATCTAAATTTATGTGTAGATTACAAATTGGTACTTTTAGACTGCAAAATTTACAAAAGTGCATTTGTTTGCAGTCAAAAACTGCAAATTTATAGTCTAAATTTTTTCTGACGTTGGTGTTTATTTAACAAATTTGCAGTATAAAAGTGTAAATTTGTAGTCTAAAATTGTAAATTTGCAGTCTAAATTCTCATTGGTGTTAGTGTTCATTTAATAATTTGCAGTCTAAATTTATGTGTAGACTGCAAATTTTTATTTCTAGACTGCAAAGTTTACAAAAGTGTCTTTATTTGCAGTCTAAATTTTCACTGGCATTAGTGTTCATTGAACAAATTTGCAGTCCAAAAGTACAGATTTCCAAACTATATTCTCATTGGCGTTAGTGTTAATTTAATAATTTGCAGTCTAAATTTGTGTGTAGATTGCAAATGTGCTCTTTTTGACTGTAAAATTTACAAAAGCGCCTTTATTTGCAGTTTCAAAGTGCAAATTTGCAGTTTAAATTTTCTCTACTATAGGTATTCATCTATCAAATTTGCAGTCTAAATTGTCATTGGCGTTAGTATTCATTTAATAATAATTATAGTCTAAATTTGTGTGTAAACTGTAAATTTACATTTTTAGACTGCAAATTTTACCAAAGTGTCTTTATTTGCAGTCTAAAAATGCAAATTTGTAACCTAAATTCTCATTGGCATTAGTGTTCATTCAATAATTTATAGTATAAATTTGTGTGTAGATTGAAAATTTATACTTTTAGACTGCAAAGTTTACAAAAGCGCATTTGTTTGCAATCTAAAAGTGCAAATTTACAATCTAAATTTTCTCTGGCGTTGGTGTTCATTTAACAAATTTGAAGTATAAAAGTACAAATTTGTACTCTAAAAATGTAAATTTGTAGTCTAAATTTTCATTAGTGTTAGTGTTCATTTAATTATTTACAATTTAAATTTGTGCGTAAACTTCAAATTTGAATTTTTAGACTGCAAAGTTTACAAAAGTGTTTTTTCTTGCAGTCTAAAAGTGCAAATTTGCATTCTGAATTTTCACTAGTGTTGGAGTTCATTTAATAAATTTGCAGTTTAAAAGTGCAAATTTGCAGTCTAAAATCTCATTGGCATTAGTGTTCATTTAATAATTTACAGTCTAAATTTGTGTTTGGACTGTAAATTTACATTTTTAGATTGCAAAGTTTATAAAAGTGCCTTTATTTGCCGTCTAAAAGTGCAAATTTGAAATTTTATCTGGCGATGGTGTTCATTTAACAAATTTGCTGTCTAAAAGTGCAAATTTACGGTCTAAATTCTCATTTGTATTAGTGTTCATTTAATAATTTGTAGTCTGAATTTGTGTGTAGACTGCAAATTTACATTCTTAGACTGCATAGTTTACAAAATTGTCTTTATTTGCAGTCAAAATTTTCTCTGGCGCTGGTATTCATTTAACAAATTTGTATTCTAAATTCTCATTGGCGTTAATGTTCAGTTAATAATTTGCTGGCTAAATTCTCCTCGGCGTTGATGTTCATTCAATAATTAACGGTCTAAACCCTAAATGCCTAAATTTGCAGTCTAAATTCTCCTTATCGTCGGTGTTCATTTAACAATTTGCCATAATCGATCAATTTCAAAAAAACGTATATTGAATAAAACGGAAAAATAACCACCTAACTTGTTACCATTTACTTGAACATACATCAAACAACTTATAACATTTACATTTTCACTTTTAAACACTTAACTAACAGTTTATATGCATTCGGAACCTATCAATGATTTTTCAGCATAAATAGGACTAAATATAAATGAAAATAGGACTAAATAGTAAATATGTCACGCCCTCGATTTTCAACTAAAATAATAATATATTTTCTATAAACAAAAGTCTTTCTCTCAACTATACTTGCCCTGAATTGTCATTAAATCCAACAGCAAATCAAGTCGCTTCTTCTTCTTCTCTCAAAAAATTTTTTTTTCATAAAGTCTCCCAAACGTCTACAATTAAATGGGTTTCATAATAATCAAGGAGAGGAGTTTTTACATAGCTTTACATATGATCTAATCAAAAGGTACAACCTTCAATTGCAATTAAAGTACATGACATGAATTAAACTAAATGATAAACACCTCCTTAATGTTTCCAATGAAGCTCTCAAGAGACGTCTCAATGTGCACTCCATGCAATCCAAGCTACGTGTCATGACGAGTACCTGAAAGGATAGGGTGAGCTACACTAGCTCGTAGAGATATCCATACCTAAATTATATGCATAAGTGAAGATAGATATCAAGGGAAAACATTTTCCAAAAGCATATTTATTTTATCAAAAGTGAAACATCAAAATACCATATGCTAGAAAATATTTCACTCCATTTATCAAATGCTGATGTTCCCACTCACACGCACGTCTTTTACTCAAACCGATATTAGGACAACGAGTTCCAATGATTTGGGAAGTCTATGAGAAGAAAAACAAGTTAATATCGACATCTTACACGATCTCAGTTACCAACTCTAACTGACATTTCAATCTTAGTATGGTGCTAAATAATAACAAGATTCTCCGTTTTCACTATGTCACCTGTTTTGATTTCATTTCCGGGCATTAAGGACCCCGTGCGTCCTATGTTCATTCCGGCATCACACCTTTTAGCGGATCCGTGGCTTTCTTGTGCACTTCCGGGCTTTAGGGACCCCCGTACGTCCTATGTTTATTCTCGTGCACTTCCGGGCTTTAGGGACCCCCGTACGTCTCCGGGCTTTAGGAACCCCCGTACGTCCTATGTTTATTCTTGGGCACTTCTGGGCTTTAGGGACCCCCGTACGTCCCCGTACATCCTATGTTTATTCTTGTGCACTTCCGGGCTTTAGGGACCCCCGTACGTCCTATGTTCATTCCATTAGTGTCACATATTCTTATTGAGCAAGCAATCTCTTTATCCACCGTTTCTCTAATCCCCACACCTAGCAAAACATATCTCTCACACCAATACTTAGATTCAGTTACACGTAAATAATCTCATCGTCATCATTTCAATAAAGAAAGCACAAAAACCCACATCCTTCACATAGTAAATCGACCCTTTATTTCACATCTCATTTTACCACCTAATGGATCCCATCTTTGTGACATCTCCATTAAGAGTCTAATTGCAAATACCTATAAAGATCCGCATCTATGTAGTACCCATCAATGCTTAACAACCATGCACTCATGCCAAATGATTCACCAAATCCTGTTTAACTCACTGCAAGTATCCCGCAAGCCCAAAGACTCAGTCTCATGGAAAGGCATCGAATAATTTACACATCACGTCAAACATTCTACAACCTAATTTATCATCGATCATATTATCCATCTAATCCATTTTCTATTCCAATCGTTTATAAGTATTTAACTCTTATGCTCACTAGTTCTCATATCCCAATAATTAATCACCTAGATCAACTCATCATATCCCCACATATCCAATAGGTGAAATTAATCATTCACACTTCAAGTTCTGACCATATCTGATCAAATAACATAAATTTAAGAACGACATTTAAACCATTGAAAAGTAGACTTCTTCTTCTTCGAGTTGATAGGTCGTATGTCAAAAACTGAGTTCATGTAACCTTACTACGGCCCCGTGATTTTAACTCGACATAACAGTGAAACTAGTGCAAAGGCAGATTTGGGTCAACTTTGGATGCAAATCTGTTATCGCTCGGACATACCCATGATGTATGGGATGTATCGTTGGAAAGCTCTATGTGTCTAGTTTCTAACAAAACAAACGGTGCGTCATTTCGAGTCCTGAGCTAGGAGTTATGGCCATTCTACCAAAGTCCGCTGGTGCTGTCAGATTCCACACGGAAATAAGTAAAATTGTTTGAAAAATCATAGCTCTCTCATCTTAAACCCAAAAATAGAGAAACCAAAGCCAAAAGTTGCACCACGACAAGCCCTACACTTAGTAAAAATCCCAGGTTCAGAAACGAGAGGAGATTAACCCAACAATCAAAAGAAAAACAGTTTCGCAACCATTTTCGCACCAGTCAACAAACCCTGCTTTAGAAATTCACAAAAAATTGTATACCTAACCAAATTACTTGATTCCAACTCCAATCCCTTCTTAACTTAAACGTCTAGTTCCTGTAAAAAACCCAAAGCCACCCAAGGTGTTCAACATGCCCAGGACGTTAAAAGAAGGCAGCCACGCACAGATTCGCATATCCAGGAAACAGCCGGTATTCAAAAATTCATAACTAATTGTGTGATTATCGGTTTTGCATGATCTTGGTACCGAAATTTTCGTATTGAAACGTACTTTAACAGTTATGAAGACACCAAAAATTTATTCCCAGCAGAAGGGCTCCAAAAAGACAGATTACCAGAACCCACGAAATTTTCAGCATTCATTAAATTTGTTCAAGACTCAAAATAGGTTATCAAGCTTGATTCTTGTACATCCAACTAACACTTAAACATGTAAAGACGGCAAGAGATCCCTACCTCGAAGGCTAGAAGCAAGCCCGAACATGGAGGAAACCTCAAAGTGCTCCGATCATGATTCTTCTTGGATCGATAGGAAGATCTTGTCTCGTAGAACGACTTTAGTACTTGGGATTTTTCCGAAATCTCATTCTAAGGCGATGAAATTGAAGAGAGAAGTTTGGAGGAGAGGTGAGAGGGAGAGAAAAAGAGTCGGCCGGGAGAGTAGAGGGAGAGAGAGAAAGAAAAAAAAGAATTTTACTTCTCTACACCCCACCCCACCTATTTATACTAGCACCAACACCAATCACACTCCCACCCCTCCGCTAACAACCTTACCACATTGACCCCAAATCTCTTATTCACATCATATTTCGCATTTCATTGTATAATCTCGCATTAAAATTATTAAAATATAATACGGGTCTAAACCAAACCAAACTGAGCCTTAAGTCCCAATCACTTGGGGTCGGCTACATGAATCCTTTTTTTCCATTGAGTTCTGTCAAGAGCCATTTGTGCACACAAACCTACTCTACTCATAATACGGGTCTCTACAAAATAATTTTTAAAGAATAGGTCACCATCTACAACACAATTTAAAAATACGTCCAAACCCCATTAAAACGTAGATTAAGTTACGGGTTGCCGAAAAGCTACCTCAATACTCGAATTAAGGCTCAGGGAAGAGTATATGGGGGCCGTAAATCATTGTGGTGCTTCTGGAATCTCAAGGCGGTGTCCGGCGGAACTCCGCGGTGGCGGGTCGGAGCCACGTGGAGCTCAATTGTGATGATTTGTGAGCACAACAGTGGTGACCCGATGCTGCTCGGCGGTGCTGATGAGGTCTGTAGGTGGTGGTGGTGGTGGTTTCGGTTGTGAGGAGGTGGCGGGCTCGGTGATCGGTGGTGCAAGGTGGTGGTGAGCGGTGATGAGGAGGTGGTGGTTCGGCAACTCGGTTCAAAACCGAAGGTGTTCATAGTTCTGTCTTTCTCCGATGGAGGGAGTGTTTTTCGGGAGAAACATATCTACGGCTGTGGACGGAGTGGCGGATAAGATCGAATACATGAGCGACGTGGCTGAAGTGCTCACTGACAAGACGGTCGAGGCCGTGGCGGCGACCGCCCCAGTGATTAGCGAGGTGGTGGTGGCTGTTGTGGATTCGGTTTTCCCCGTGGCGGCATTGCAGTACTTCATCGATAATGTTCATTTTGTCACTGGATTCAATTGGTATGGAGCTATTTATCTGTACTTGTGGCGTTGACAAAGAAGGACAATTTTGTCCAGTCAAAAATTGAAGTTGGACCCGAGGTTTTAACAAAAAGAATGGGCTGGACTAGAGGTGTTTTGAAAATATGAGGTGGACTGGACATGTTATAAAACTCTATAATGGACTTTACAATAATTCTTTATAAATTCAACTATCAATTTCGACCTGTTTTAGTTTGAGTTCTAATAACTTTCATCGAAGTCTATTAAATGAACGGTTTAAGCTAACAACAATGGCATCTCAGTGGAACTCATCAAAGTGCACACTAACGGATCCAATCTCACTCAAGGGGTACTAAGTTGGAATTTCATTCTAACTAAGGATTTTTATAGTTCAGAAAGAACCAACGATAAGAGAATCAAGAAACTAAGAGCTTTCCCCCCTTAATTACGTGCCACTCTGCATAACTGCACATGAAATATTCACCTCGTACGGTTGCTACTCGTTCAGTTCTTTGAAAGTGATGATCCTTTCCCTTGTTCGAGAATCTTAGGCGAGGGTCTGTTTAGAAAATATGGAAAGAGACTAAGAGAGGAAAGAAGGAAAAGATGGAGGAAGCTGGAAGATAGTTTTATTTGTTCTTCTCTGCTTTTCCATGTTTCATCTCTTTTTTCACTACCAATCAAACTATGGAAGGGAGAGTCTTTTAAATTCCTCCTCTTTCCTCCCACTTTCCAAAGAAAATTTAATTTGTTCTTATATGCTTTTTCATGTTTCTTCTCTTTTTTCATTACCAATCAAGCAAGAGAAGGGAATTCTTTTTATTTTCCTCCTCTTTCCTCGTACTTTCCACGGTTCCAAACACACCTTTAACCTCAATATTATATTAATATGGAAATAATTAGAATTACTTTTGGCGGGAAGACGACAAAAGTCCTACGTGTTTACCCACTCTGCGTGCGTAAAGGGATTGGATTCTGTGCGAAGATGCTACTCCCGTGCAAGTGACAATTAACCCGACTACAGAATTACAGAGCATACAGTACGTTGAGAAAACCCAAACTCTCAGCTATGGCTATCTTCAACTTCCAAATCCTGCCATATTCTCTCTCCATGTTCTTCTTCTGCATTCTATTTCCTCAAACAACTTCACTCAACTTCAGCCTGCCCGACTTATCGCTTCAAGATCAAAATGTCAACCTAATACTATCCCCAAGGGCCTATAGGTCACCCCGAGGCCTAGAAGTCACCCCCAACACACTCGGCGCCAATTTGCATTCAGAAGCTGGTAAAGTAACTTACAAAGAATCCCTTCACCTTTGGGATAAATCCACTCGAAATTTAACCGATTTCTCCACCCATTTCGTTTTTGTGATTGATTCGCAAGGGAATCCCTACTTTGGTGATGGTCTCGCCTTCTTTCTCACTCCGAATGGGTCGAATTCCACGTCTGGTGGTGCACTGGGCCTCCCAATTGACCCAGATACGTTAGTACACGACCCAGATATATTAGTGCACACTAGCCCTTTTGTTGCCGTGGAGTTTGATACATTCGACGATGACGGTTGGGACCCGCCCCTGGCTCATGTAGGTATCGATGTCAATACTCTTAAATCAAATGTTACTGCTGTTTGGTACTGTAATATAACTCATGGGACAGAGAACGAGGCTTGGATTAGTTATGATTCAAGTTCACACAATTTAAGTGTAGTTTTTACTGGTTCTACTAATACAACCAGAGTGCAAGATACCATTCATTTTATTATTGATTTGAGGGAATACTTACCCGATTGGGTAACAATTGGGTTCTCAGCTGCAACAGGTGATAATATTGAGACACATACTATAAAATCATGGGAATTTAGTTCAAGTTTGGAAATTAATGTGACCAATAAAAATGTTACAGAGACCAATGAAACTGTTACAGGAAACAGGAATTTTACACCAGGATCGAAAAAAATCTCCCTTGGAGCTGTGGTAGGATTGGTTGTCGGTTCGGTTGTTTTAGTTGGTGGGTTTGTTTTGGTTGGATTTGGCTTTTGGAGGAGAAGTACTAGAGCAAAAGAAGAGGATGAGTTTGAAGTTGAGATGTCCATGGAAAACGAATTCGAGTCTGGTAGTGGGCCGAAGAAATTTTCCTACAGCCAATTATCTCAGGCGACAAATAACTTTGAGAAGGGACAAAAGCTTGGAGAGGGAGGGTTCGGTGGAGTTTATAGAGGTTTCTTGAGGGAATCGAATTCTTATATTGCTGTCAAGAGGATATCAAAGGGGTCAAAACAAGGGATAAAGGAGTATGCAACGGAAGTGAAGATCATTAGCCGGTTGAGGCATAGGAATTTGGTGCAACTCATCGGTTGGTGCCACGAAAAGAAAGAACTACTCCTTGTTTATGAGTTCATGGAAAATGGTAGCTTAGATTTCCATCTCTTCCAAGGGAAAAGCCTGTTGACATGGGGAACAAGGTATAAAATTTTCCAAGGTTTGGCCTCAGCGTTGCTCTATCTACATGAAGAATGGGAGCAATATGTAGTGCATAGAGACATAAAATCAAGCAATGTGATGTTGGACTCGAACTTCAACGCCAAATTGGGAGATTTTGGATTAGCTAGATTTGTCGATCATGAGAAAGAGCCCCAAACAACTGCTTTGGCGGGGACCATGGGGTACTTGGCACCGGAATGTGTGGTAACTGGTAAAGCTAGTAAGGAATCAGATGTTTACAGCTTTGGCGTCGTGGCGTTGGAAATAGCTTGCGGGAGAAAACCCTTTGACATGCAGGTGCCGGAATGTCAAATGGGAATGGTGGAATGGGTTTGGGACCTCTATGGAATGGGAAGGTTACTTGAAGCAGCAGACCCGAAATTAGGCCCTGATTTCAATGAGCGAGAAATGAAACAATTGATGATTGTTGGTCTTTGGTGTGCTCACCCGGATCACAATTTCCGGCCTACAACTAGACAGGTGATTCATGTGCTTAATTTTGAAGCTCCTTTGCCTATTCTCCCAAAAAAACAGCCCGCGCTGTCGTTTTTTCCTCCTCCATTGAACACTTTCACCCCCAGTTCTGACACTAACCAAAACCAATATTCAAGTAACACAGGTTCTTCTTAGTTCATCTCATCTTCTGCTGCTTCGTCAATGAATGTCTTGAATAAAGAGTAAATGATTTTTTAGATTCTGAATTATGGATTGTACATTTTTGGATTATGGTGATTGTCTGTATGTTAATTGGTTCAAATAGTTTGAGTAGTCCATTTTTCTTCCTATTTCTCATGATTGTTTTTTATTTCATGATTCTATTGTTAAAGGTTGTGGAGATTAGCCTTTTAATCTCTAGGTTGGAGATTAACTTGCTCTTGGATCTGCTGTTGTACAGTTTGCTTTTTATCGTCAATAGAAAATCTTTGTACTACAAGATCCAGGACTTGAGTTAATACAGTAGGAGCTTCAGATTTTGAAACGCTTCTGAAATCTGTTTACAGTAGCAACGAATACTTCGAAAAAGGAGGTAATTGTGACCATATAATTTATATTTTTTCTTAATTTGGTCATTCTCACTACCGGTGTTATTAGAACTAGCGAAACTCATGGGCAAAATTGACGTACATTTTGTTCCTAGAGGTACGGAATTGAGACAAAATGCAAACAAGAGGGACTATTTCAAAATTTTATTTTTTATTTTGCAAAGACAAACTCGATCCGTTCCCCATCCCGAACGGGTAGTGGGTCGGGCATTTTTTGGGGATCTGGTAGGTATGAGGATAGTTTTAAAAAAAAGTGAGGAACGGGTAGGAGGTGGGTATGACTTAGTCTCCGCCCCAATTTATCCCCATTGTATATATACATAATTTAGTTAGGGTTTCATTCATGTACCCACTGTCGTCGTACATATCCAAGCCACTGGCCTAATAAGAAGATGTCCATGCCCCTGGCCTAATATGAAGATGTTGATGCTTAAATTCCAATTGGCCAATTTTTCGGCATATTTACGGAATATGTTGGGTCAATACAAGGTCATTTGTGTCATTTCGCACTGTTTTGATGCAATATTCACATAAATTAAAATTTATTTTAACGGGGTTTCGGACTTTTGAGGAATTTCGTTCGTGTCCTCGCAAATATACTTCTATTTTGTCTTTTTGTGTGAGGAATTCTCTGTTCTCTGCGGGGATATTTCCGTCTAACCAAACTTCCGGCCGTAATTCTTGACTTTGTGCATAATTCTTGACTTTGTGATTATAGTCTAGTAATTGCAATTTAATGTTTTCTCATGGTTTCAAATGTTCTTTTATTTTAAAGGTGACGTTTTTTTTGTCTGGGGAGTTGGAAGAATAGGAAAACCTCTTAGAATACTTTATGGGTCATTTGAGTTAGTTTATTTATTTATTTTCACATGCTGAAATGTTTATCAATAATTAGAGACACAAGTCGATCAATTGCTTGGTTGGAGTTGTACCTAAAACCATGTGCACTTGCTATTGGAGAAATGATGTTTCTCTTGAAATGGAAAACGTTCCGCAATCACTGAATTGGGGTTCAAATTAATACTTCTAGGTTCCAATAACAGTGCTAAAGTAGACAAGTAGTACAAATGGGGTTCATTTTTGTGTATTAATTAGTTAGTTTAAGAGTACGAGTATCTTAATTGACAGCTAAAGCTGTCGGATCAGTTGCACAAAATACTTCAGATACAAATTTCTGTAAATTGTTACATATATTACAACCAACAATTATACCACACATGATATTAACCGGCATGACTTATAGTACGGAGCACGTAGCCCCGCCTGCCCCCAGTAGATAAAAAGTAAGTTGGGTTCCCAGTCCCACTTCTTGACTTACCTCTCCAGTCTCCTCTGAATGTCTAGGATTTCTTGACTAGGAAAGTTGGGTTACCGCGTAGTAAAGTAAGTTGGGTTCTTGACTTGGACTTCTTGACTTACCTCTCCAGTCTCCTCTGAATGACTAGGACTGAACGACTAGGAAAGTTCCCCAACAACTGTGAACAATGAGGAAAGAAAGCAACACAAGGACTATTCATCATTTCACATCCTACCCACAAAAATCAAAATTGGTCCTCATATTTTGCTACGGGTTCTTTAAAAAAAAAAATTATTTATTATTTTCAAACTTAAAAATAATAAATTTATTAAAATAATCTTTTGTATATGGATCTTTTTGATAGATCTCGATAAGATCTTTTGAATGGTAAAAAAAAATACGTTATTTTTAAGTTTAAAAACTTCAAATAAGTACTTATTTTTTAAAAATCCTTAGTAGAACAAGGGCTAAACCGGTTCAAATACGTGATTATTAAAAAAAAAAACTAAAAAGGAAACTAAAATGGAATGGACGGTTAAAGTCCGCACAAAAGGACTGTGAAAGATGTCTTTAATTATTCTATTCCGTTTGGGGAAAAAAAAAAGAAGAGAATTTTTCAGTTATTTATACTACTAGCTCCCTTCGTCTATTTTTAAGTGTTGTACTTCGTAATTTCAACTTATTAAAAGGTTATCATCATTATACCTTTCACATCAATTTTTTTCTTCACTTTCTCTACTTACCCATCATCATTATACTTTTACTCACTAACTTTTCAAAATGTAATCTATTTTTAGGAACAAAATAGACAATACATCAACTTTTACCCTCTAACTTTACAAAATGGACACTTATTAAGGGACAACTCAAAATGGAATATTGGACTCTAAATAAGGGACGGAGGGAGTACTTCTTTTAAATGTACAAAAATATTTCCTTCTTTTTACTTTCTACAAATGCTCCCAGCACATGCAACAGTACTACAAGAAAATCGTTCTATAGCAACGGTCGAAAGTGTCGCCAAAAAACCCAAAAACCGTCGGTAAAGACCCGTTTAGGCTATACCAACGGTTGGTGAACCGTCGGCCAAACTGGTGCAATATAGCTATCGCTGTAGAGGTATAGCTACGGTTTTGACGAGCGTTGGTACAGATTATTTTTAGTAACGGTTTCTTTGGTGATGCTTATAACCATTGCTAAAGGCAAAAATTTGTTTTTAAACCCAACCACTGTGTGACGTAAGCATCCACGTGGCGCTGACGTGGCACTTGCATAGCACCCATGTGGGTGTGAAATAATTTTGCTCCTCCTAGGAATCGAGCTGCCGATCTCGCACGTGCGCGAACCAACTGTGCTAGCCCATCACTTGTGCAATTTTATACACCTTTTAATATTTATACTATACTAACCGGATTTTTTTAAATCCAATTTATACTATACAAATACCTACTAATATCATTTTTTTCCAATCGGAACCGTCTATGTTTTACATAATACGGAGTACAATATTCGTACGAAGAATAAAATTAATATAACATAGAATTTAACGCTAGGTTCAATATAATTACCTTTTAAAATTGGTATAAATGCATGTATGCATGTAATCATTTATGACACTATATTTAACTATAATTATTTAGATTGATGCAGAGTAGGATAATAATTTTGATAGGAGTATTATTTTGTAATATTCATTTACAAAAAATGATATCTCGTGTGAGAAAAATAGTTTCATTATTCACTCATCTTCAAATAAATTCACATGCACCATGTACCAAAAAAAAAAAACTCTGTTTTCTGAAAAAAAAAATTTCAATATAAATTTTGCCTTTTCTAAATATTTGTTAAATTCACATTAAAATTTTTTAATTGGTCACTCGTTTCGATGAGATGAGTTTAAAAAATAAAACAAAATGCAATTAAAAGCATAAAAAATCACTATGGACAAAAAAAAAAATCAAACATCTAAGTCTTTTTCTTAGATCATAATCGGATATCTTTTACATATTAATGAGTACATCATTACTACCGAGAATGAAGTTAATCGGGTATCGGTACACACTTATCGGACAAGAAAAACTCATTTTATTAATGAAATTGTACATTGATAAAGAAATTTTCTAAACCCGATCGAACCAAATTTATACGAGAACGATTTAATCAACATGAAAAAAAAATCAACTGTCTCGATCATTAGTTCGGGTTTGGAAAACCCATCGCATAAAAGAAAATTGGTTTTGGCGGTATAAAATTCTACTAACGGTTATTAGAAACCGTCGCTATAGTCTAGTTGTAAGTAACGGTTAACGAAAACCGTCACTATAGTTCAGTTTTTAGTAACGGTTAATGAAAACCGTCACTATAGTATTGTAATCTACTAACAGTCACATGAAACCCGTTGCCATAGTCCTGTTTTTAGTAACGTTTTGCTACAATCTCAATTGAGATTGGTGGAATGGGTTTGGGACCTCTACGGAATGGGAAGGTTACTCAAAGCAACAGACCTGAAACTGGGCCCGGACTTGAATGAGCGAGAAATGGAACAAATGATGATTGCTGGTCCTTGGTTTTCTCACCCGGATCAATAGTCCTAGCCTAAAATTAGACAAGCGATTAATGTGCTTAATTTTGATGCCCCACTGCCTATTCTTCCACGAAAAATGCAGGCGCCATCATTTTTTTTCTCCTCCATTGAACACTACCACCTCTAGTTCATACACCAGCCAAAACCAATATTCAAGCTATACTTCCAATACAGAATCTTACAAGTTCACCTCATCTTCAACTGCTTCGTCTCCATCTACATCACTTTTGAAATAAAGAGTAAACGGTTGTTTAATTTGGAGCTAATTATATTTCAGATTTTGGATTTTGGATCGTAGATTTTTGTATTATAATGGGAGTGTGTAAGTTGGTTCATATAGTAGTAGTAGTCCAGTTTTCTTCCTAGAAGTTGTGTAGATTGGCTTTTTAATCTCCAGGTTAATTGGGGATTATCTTGCTCTTAGATTTGTTGTTGTAACGTTTGGTTTTATCAATCGTCAATAGAAAATCTTTGTACTACCAGGTCCAGGATTTGAGTTAATAACCAATATTCCACCATGAGAATTTCAGTAGGAGTTTCAGATTAATTTTGAAAGGCTTCTGAAAATCTGTTTATAGTAGCAACGAATACTTTGAGAAAGGAGGAAACTGTCCCCACGACAACGTTAATTTTCTTTTTGTTCAAAGAGTCGTACATTTTTTTTTCTGTACCCATGTTGGATGGGTGTGATTTAAACCCACACAATCATCTAAAATGGTTACTTTCGAATTTCAAGTTTCAACGATTTATACAATTGAGATTTAATTTGTATACAAACATGGCTAAGTCTTCTCCTTTTCCCGTTATGCACTGATGATTCCCACTATTTTACGAGGTAGCTAAATGCATACAAACATGGCTAAGTCTTCTCCTTCAGGCACGGGCACAATCTCTAGTATTTTATATGATCAAGAAAATTTGAATCAAAATTATAATATAGCAATTACCACACACAGACATTGCGTTTTATCTAATAAAGATTTTTAAAAAAATATCAAATTTTTTTTTGGTGAAAATGAATTATTTTTTGTTTGTTTAATGAATTTTATCAAGTTAAAAAAATTTATCAAAATAAGGAAAGAAAAAATTTCAAAATAAAATGATTATAAAAAATATTAATTTTAAAAGATCAATTTTAAAAAAACATAAAGTTATAAACAAAAATAATGTGAGAGAGAGAGAGAGAGAGAGAGAGAGAGAGAGAGAGAGAGAGAGAGAGAGAGAGAGAGAGTGTGTGTGTG
>BPLS01031682.1:68380-94688 GCA_019656275.1 Rhododendron kiyosumense | reverse complement strand
CAAAATTGGACATTTCGTAAATGCCCTTAACGATATTGGATGGACCTAATTTTTTATGGGAACCCTAAACAAAATATTTTGAACAAAATGAGCAGCTCTCCGATTATCTTTGATTGACCCGAGATGGGCCCAAAAGCACGTTATATGTACATCACTTGTTGTACCAGTAGCATTTCTGATAATCCATAGACCGCGTGCACCAGAGTTAAAAAAAACAAAAAAAGGTATAGAAGAGTATATTCCATTAGGTGAGGTACGTTTTATATGGTTTACTTCCTCAATTCAACAGCACACTTTGACTTCACTACTACTCTCTTTCTTGTTGGGAATTAAGAGAAAATTCACACAACCATATACTCTACTTTCATTTATTTCTCAAAAAAAAAAAAACATACAAATTATATACACACCTCTCCTCTCCCTTTCGCTCCACTATTGGTGGGGGAGACGCTGTCAGGGGCTCCCCGATCTCTCTCTCACTCCTCTGTTCTCTAACTCTCTTTTTCCCACTCAATACACCGACTCCATACACACATACATATACAAACTTCTAGCAGATTACAACCACACAAATAAACCAACTAGTAAAACACATGTGTAAAACACCTCACTTGATTTGACTAGCATAAATCCATCGAACCAACTGGCTCAATTATCTTTGGCTTGGACCCCTCCGCTTCAATTTCAACTCCTTTCTTGTTCCTCAACTCTCACACATAATGACCCCACTAAATAATTAAGTTTATTTCCAACATTTCTCCCTTCTAAGCCTGAGTCTATTTTATAACGAAGTACAGAACCGATCCTAAGCTAAAACAAGCATTGCGGTCGCTTCAGACCCCCCCAAAGGTGCAAATTTTAAGGAGCCCTCATATTTTAGTACCCCTAGGTATCTACCCCTAGAATTTAACTTGTACACATTTAAAAAAAAAAAAAACACACACACACACACAAAATTTACATTGCGTGTATCTCATTACGTACAATTTTTCTTTAGAATTTCACAGTGGGTACCAAAATGTCCCTACAATTTATTTAGTCTCACGGGCCTAACGCAGCCAATTATATATAGTACATAGAGACATACATAGAAAAAGAATGATACAAAATTAAGTGTGATTAGGACTTCGATTAATACATGGATAAATGCAAAAATAAAAATTTTTGGGCTTCGGATTCGGTTTTGAAAGCTATACATAATTACGTAGGTGGGTTGAATTAGAAGCATATGAAGGCGTGTGCGGGTTATCTGGCTCCGATCTTTCGGTCCTCATATGGCCTATGCAGTGGGAATAGGCTTACCACTCTGGATTCCATGGACTCTCTGCCTTCCTCCTGGGTTCCAACACCGCCGTTGTATTTTTTGTTTTGCAGTTGTTTTTTTAGTTTTTTGTTGTTTTTCTTGTATTTTTTGAGCGATGAAATCCCGGTCCTTTGTACTTTGTTTTTTATTATATAAATGCGATTATCCTGTTCGTCAGAAAAAAATGTGTTTTACTGTGATGGGAAGGTTTTAATTTTCTTCTTAATTAAGCGACGTGGAAAAGAAGATAATCAGTTATAAAACTACACAGACCCATTTATCCTGACTTAATTAGGCTTAATATTTTCCTTCTGTTTACGAGAATTATAGTCGATTATCTTAGTAGAATACAGATACTGACAAGATAAAGATTGAAATAGTACAGACGGTATCCTCTTTTGACTTGACTTCTTATCAGCTCTGGACTAGGTAGCAGATGAATGTCGCGGGACAGAAGGTTACCTATGCGTTGTGATGTTTTTCCTCATGCCTTTCTCGTAATCGTTTTTCATCATATCAATAAAATTTTGCTCTTCGCTTGTAAAAAAAAAAGGGAATTTTTAGGCCGGCCCAAAAACTTAGGCTCGGTCTTCATTTAGTCCTGTACAATTATTTGTATTTTTTATTCCAATCTTGCCCCTTCACGCGAATCAACGCACAGAACTAAAGAGCATCTAGTATAGAAAAATTATCCAATACTCCATAAGCACTGGTGCACTATTAAAACGTTGTTTAAATTTTAAAAAGTCATATCTTTTGTTGTAGATATTCATTTTTAAAAAATTATATTTTTGGAACCTACTCGACAATATCTACTAAACAAGATCCATATTAAATATGAAATTATGAAAGATTAAAAAAATACCATTTGCTATGAGAAAATTTTATGAGAACTGTTTCTATGAGAATTATCTATAAGAACTATTTCTATGAGAACTGTCCCTGTGAAACTGTTTCGGACAAAAATATCCTTAGTTATGTGAACTAGCTATGAAAATTGTCAATTCTCATAGTCAGTTCTATGAGAACTGTCAGTTTTCATAGTCGTTTCTATGAGAATTGGCTATGAGAAGTGACTGTTCTTATAGAGAACTAGCTTTATGAACTGATTATGAGAACTGGACTATATGAATTGGCTATGTAAACTGAAAAATACGTAATTCACATAATTTTATCACACACTAAAATACACAGCTTTCATAAAATATATATAGTGCTCATAGAAAATATATGGTTTTAATAGACAGTTATCATAGATAATACACAGTTCTTATAGAAAAATACACAATTCTCATAAAAAAATACTCAATTCTCATAGACAAAATACTCAATTCCCACAGTTCACTATGGCTATGAGAATTGGGGCTATGAGAGCTTTATTTTTAAAATCAATTCTTGAATCATATTATTTCGGACAAAAAAACCATTGGCTATGTGAATTGGCTATGAAAACTGTCAAGTCTCATAATCAGTTCTATGAGAACCGCTCAGTTCTCATAGAGAATTGGCTATGTGAACTGAGTTATAAGAACTAACTATGTGAATTGCCAATTTTTATAGTCAATTCTATGAGAACTGCCAGTTTTCATAATTAGTTCTATGAGAATTGGTTATGAGAAATGACTGTTCTCATAGAAAATTAGCTTTGTGAACTGGTATGAGAATTGGACTATGTGAACCGAAAAATAAACAGTTCACATAATCTTACCACTTATTAAAATATACAGTTCTCATAAAAAATATATAGTTCTCATAGAAAATACACAGTTCTAATGGACAATTCTCATGGACAATATACAGTTCTCATAGAAAGATAAGCAGTTCTCATATAAAAATACACAATTCTCATAAAAAAAATACATAGTTCTCATAAAAAATACATTCACGAACTACAATTAAAAAAAAGGTAATCAAAATCAAATATAGTTATAAATATTTTCAGCGCCATGTCTTAAAAGAGTATTCAAAGTAAAAAAAAAAATAATAGTTCACATAAGAAAAAAATTAGAATTGCATTTTTAACTGCAAATTAAGTCTCATAGTCAGTTCTATGGGAACTACTCAGTTCTCATAGAAAATTGGTTATATGAACTGAGCTATGAGAACTGACCATTCTCATAGAGAACTAGTTTTATGAACTGGTTATAAGAACAAGACTTTGTGAACTGGCTATATGAATTAAAAAATACATAATTCACGTAGTCTTGCCACACAATAAAATACACAATTCTCATAAAAAATATATAGTTTTCATAGAAAATACATGATTCTCATAGACAGTTCTCATAGAAAATATATAGTTCTCATAAAAAATATGCAGTTCTCATAGACATTTCTCATGAATAACACACATTTCTCATAGAAAAATACACAATTCTCATAGATAATTCTCGTCGACAATACACAGTTCTCATAGAAAATGCATTGTTCTCATATAAAAATATACAGTTCTCATAGACGATTTTCATGAACAATACCCAGTTCTCATAAAAAATGTACAATACTCATAGAAAATACACAAAAAACAAAAATTGAACAAACAATAATAATAATCAGATACAAATCTACCAATATCATAGCTTATTTTTTCGATATTATATTCTCCGTATAAAAATACTAGTGGAGTAGCAAAAATTTAAACCGAAAAAGGAATAACTTAATTAATTCAATCACTTTGTTTCACTTTGCACTCAGTCACTTACCTGTCTATCGTCTACCGGGATCAAACAATCCAGATTACACAAAAAAATTCCTCCGAAAATAGAGAACACAGATTAAGTGCCTAATATTCGATCAAACAAGGGAAATCTTTGTTTTGCTCGGCTCAAACCAGTGAGATCTTGCTCGGTTCAAACCAGTGAGATCTTAGCTTTCGTTTAACAATTTCTTCCTAAACTACACCACCAAATAAAACAATTGAACCTGATCTTGATATAATCTTCCTCGTCGTCGTTCACTGACCTTCAATTTGATAAATAAGATTGCTCAAAACATATACCAGAAAAGGAGAGCTTGGGCGCAACTCTCATGATTGCAGAAATTAAAATCCATGCCCTGTTGAAGAAGAATTCGACCGGAAGAGGTAGTTCTCGATCGGCAAGACGTTGTATTGAGAGAGGTCGTACGAAAATGAGAGCGATGAACTCGTCAGAGTGGACGTCCTTTGGTGTTGAGCTAGATGAACTCGCCGACGTCGATGCAGTCGTCGTTGTCGCCTGTTAGGAGGATAACGTAGAAGAAGAAGAATTTGACCGGGAGAGGTGGTGTTGTCAGATTGAGAAAGGCCATACGAGAATGAGATCTATGAACTCGTCGGGGTTGACGTCGACGTCCTTCGGTGTTGCCATTGCCATCACCGTCGCAGTCGTCCTCGTGGATCATGGTAGAGATCTCGTCGGAGGCTGGATGAAGTCATGTGTGGTTGGATTGAAAAATGGAAAATTGGTATCAGAGAGGGAGAATTTCAGACGAGAGAGAGCGAAGTGGTGTTCTGTTTGGTCCATTGGGGTTATAAAAGTCATTACGAAACACAACCGAGCCTATGCAGGTTCGGAAAAAATATTTAGGGTTGGGATGAAACCGAACCTAAAAAACAGGACCGGCCTCTAATTTTCTAATTAGGAGGGGATATCAACCACCTCTGTTTTCTTCCACCGTTTACAGAGAGAGAGAGAGAGAGAGAGAGAGCAAAGGAGCAGGCGGCAGCCATTTTTCTCCTTTAAGGCCTGGTCCAGCCATGGCCATCACCGTTGAACACCAATTTCTTTTCGGAAGACGAGGAAACTTAACCGGTAATTTGAATCCTCCTATCCTTCATTGTTCTTGATCCCTACTCCTAATTTTTGAGCCCTCCACCATGAAACCCATTTTATAATCTCAGAGGATACTTATTTTTGACAAAGGATCAGATTGGTTGTTGAGTTCTAGGTCCCATTCCCTCAATTTATCCTTACATATTCCAGAATTTTCGGACGAACTCACAGGAGTAACTATTTTTGACGTTTTCTTCGTAGTTAAAGTATTAAATAGATAAATATTCCATTATGGTCCTTTCAGAATTTCAATCAGTGAAAATGGTTTAGAATTGGATTTTTGTGGGAGATTTGGGAACCATTTGTTATTGGTCCTACAGAGGTGTCCTAATTTAGGCTAATTACTTAGCCATATTTTCGGGTTAGTGATAATCAGTGCGCTTCTACTTAGGTATCAATTCAATGGAGTAGTTCGCACGCGTGATGGGCTAGACACTACTTTTTGGTGAGTTGCGTATACCTTGGTGCTTAACCTTCAACTTTGCCTTCAAATAAGGTTGAATAGAGACCCCAAGCGTAGGGCTAGATTGACGGTAGCATAGTAAACCGGTAAGACCGGGATCGTACCACAGGGAATTCGAAAGATAGCTTAGACGAATTGTAGGTTAAAGGTGGAATACGGCGTTCAAGGCGGCCAACTTGGTGAAGCTTTGAAACGATGAAAATTGCTAAGGTAAAAGACTACGTGAACGCTTTGATTGACTTAAAGAGGCAAGTCTAAGGATCTTCTAACCCTTGACTAAGGCCGTTACCGGTTCTCAATATAACTCGGGCGAGAGTCACGACCGCGTACTCACGCCCGGAAGATTTAGCGTCAAAGACTACGTTTCAAGAAAAATATAATTTAATGGAGGCAAGCCAACTTGTTAGGCGAATTTATCGACAGCATAGGAGGCCACGAGCCCTCGGCGAGCCATTTGCCAAGACCGCTTGGCAAACGCCTTACCGAGTAGTCAACACCCCTTGCTTAGACCAAAAATGCAAGTTAAGCTTTATTCCGTAAATCATGAGTTAAAACCCGAAGATTCGAGAACCAAGTAACTACCTAAGTCCTCGGGAAAGATTATCCCGAGACTTGGCCAAACGACTACTCACTCATACTTAAAACATAAAACGAAGCATGAAGTCGAGACATAGAATTTAGCCGATGAAAACGAAAACAAACTTGATTTAACAAAGGATCTAGCCCGCGGCTACAACATTAACAAACGGAAAAATAAAGAACGAAACTTACTTCCTTGAGTTCTTGAGAAAATTAACTTAAGAGCTTCAAGAGCATTAATGGAGTTCAACAACCAAAAATAAACTTAGGGGGATATTTTTCTAACTCATGAGAGAGAGGGAGAGAGAGAGATATATATCCTCTCCCTGGCCCAGTACACAAATATCCCAAAACAGGCCAAATAAAGCAACTATACCACTAATGGAAAGTTCAGAAAGTAGCAAAATATCTGCATGAACCAACTTGTATCGATACAGCAATTAATCTGTATCGATACCAGTGCTTTACGGGCTGAAACCAAAAGCTCTGTTTCCATTTTGTATCGATACGGCAATTACGCCCGTATCGATACCGCCTCCTTATCTCTGCTTCCCAAGCCGTGGCCTTGGCTGGGCCACCTGCAGCCTCCAAGCTCACCCGCCTCAACATGCCGCCTTCCTTGGGTCGCCTTGGCGCGAGTTCCACCGGGCATAGACACCCGGTCTTTCTTGTGGCTTGGCTTGCTATCATAAAACGGTGTTTTAAACCACGTTTATCCTGAAATCATGAACAAACCACCTCACGAGCAACATTGGAAAGAGAATACAAAAAGAACATGAAAACGCTACTAAATAGTGGCTTAAGACACCCCGATTGAACAATCTTGGGTGCTTATCACTTGGTTACATGTATTTTTCTGAATTTTGGGATAAAATGCCATTGCTTGATTTTGCTGAAAAGTGTGGAATTCGATCCCCTTACTTGATTTAATTGGTGACATTGAATAAAATACATTTGATGGCCTGTTTATTAAATCTTTCGTGTTATAGTTAATTTAGACCATGGCAATATGTTTTGGGAACTTGAATTTTACTTCTTGTTAGTACATGCTTGTGATAATGTGAATCATTCGAACGGTGTCTCGAGCGCTACGGGACGTGGAAAGAAACTAGCGGCATGAAGTAATAAGGTAGGAGATGCAGCCAGGCATCACCCGGTAACGATATCTTACCACTCTTCAATGGGGTCGCTCTCCAACCAACTGGCAAAAATACCGTTGAATGTTATTATCGCTCGAATGTGCAAAAGTGAAAGGGAAGAAGAAAAGTGTCCATCTTTTGGACCAAAGAATTGAGTTTATGGATCGAAATGAATGTTATTGGAAAATTTTGATGAGAATACTTGAATGTTGCTTGATTCTTGAACTGTTTAATTAAGTAAGGTATTTTCATGGTCAAACTTGTAATTTTGGTATATGTTTCTCACCCGAGCTTCGGCTTATGAAAACCTTTTCCAATTTTTCACGTTAAAGTAGATAGCAAGTTGTGGGCTGAATGGGCGCTAGAATAACCACGGTGAATCATGTGTAGCCTAATGGTTTGTAATTATTATACTTGTATACCTAGAAGCTCTGGGATTATGTTATTTATTCTACGTTTCCGCATACTTTGAATTTTATAGTTTAAAAAGACAATGATGTTAGAAATCCCTAAACTAGATTATGAGCAGGCCTTCGGCGGCTTAACACCCGCTTGGCCGGTCACGACTTCCAGGATTGGTTTTGGGTCGTGACACTATGTCAGTTACAAAGGGCTGTGTGGCTATAAATTAAAGCTGATGTAATGGGTACGGCCGTGTAGTTTATTACTCTCAACCAACAATGTAATGGGTAGGAAACAACACTCAACCAACAATGTAATGGGTAGGGCCGTGTAGTTTATTACTCTCAACCAACAATGTAATGTGTAGGGCCGTGTAGTTCATTACTCTCAAACCAACAATGTAATGGGTAGGGCCTCGCAGTCAATTATTGTAGGGTTATGAAAGTGGAAATGATTGCCGCGGACACGCCTCACCACTCCTCTCTCGTAATCAGTGAGCTCCACATATCTGCAAATTTTACTTTTCGTAAGAGAGGAGTGTTTGGAGAGTAGCTGATGAAGCCCAATGTTTGAGGGAGATATGTCCGTAGCATGATTAATATGAAAGAATCCTAGGGGAACATTGGAAAAAGATGGGATCCATGACACAGTACCATTACATTAGAGGTGTCAAACGTGTCGTGCCGTGCCGGCCTGGCCCATTTAATTCCGTGCTAACAGTGCTTCGTATCATGTCGTGCCTGCCCGTTTATAATATTTACTCAGATTGTGTCATGTCGTGTCATGCCATTTATCAATCATATAGTGCTGTGCCAGCCCATTTACTTAAGTCGTGTCGTATCGTGCCGTGCTGTTTGCCAATCGTGTCGTGCTGTACCTGTCCGTTTTCTTAAATTGTGTTGTGCCGGCCCGTTTACTTAATCGTGTTAGATCAAGCTAGAGGTGTCAGACATGCCGCGTCATGTCGTGCCGTACCGTTTAGCTTCGTGCCAACTGTGCTTTGAGTTTTGTCGTGTTGTGCTCGTTCACGCTATGAGTTGGTTTGGAAGGAGTGTATCCGTTGGTGGATCTAAACTTTCCCAAACATTCATTCAACCACTTCGGTTTGGAAGAACGAAGGTTGCCAATATTTAGAAGCTGTAAGCCTATAACTGAAGCGGGGAAATTGATTTGGTGTTCATTTATGCATTTCTTACACTCACAATGGCAAAAAATAAAATACTAGACTGTTTCCAGAAAATGAAGCATAGATTAAAACTACAAAAACAACGTCAGAAAATTAGTACCCTAAATTAGTACACTAAAATTAGTACACCAAAGAATTTAAGTTTGGCTTTTGTTTATAACAGGAAGTCAGAACCCAAAACCCAGAAGGGGAAAAATAGAAATGTCATTGCTTGAACGAACTTCAGAGGAGTATATATTAGTAAGAAGATGAAAATTGATAGAACTTTGAATTTAATTACGTTAACAATCAACATCTAGATTAAGCATATTATGGACCACTTCAATGTATTATAGAACAGCTATATACGAGTACAAAATAAAACCAATGAACCATGCCCATATTTAAGAGTAATAGCGACGCCATCTAGCAGAAAGCATATTGGACCATCAGAAAATTAATGCAGTAGACAATCACGGAAAAATCCACTGGAGAGTGGAGATGACCAGAAATAATTTCTAATGGCCCCAGATAATGAAAGAATATGACTGCTTAATTTCTAATATGACTGCTTAACAACGGACAATTTTGAATGGAACGTTGTAATTGTACCTGTCAAGAAGAGAGACCGATTGAAAATAGCAACAGCAAACTAAACTCAGAGAGACAGAGACAGAGAGAGTTGTGGCTGCTAGGGCTGCAATTCTGCCCATAGCATTCTTTATATACCAGGTCCAAGTGTGAGTGTGATCATGTGCATAAGTCACACCATTATCCATATGCACCAACTAATGGAAAATTCTCGTAAAGTCCTATAATGCATCACAAGAGGCCGCTTGAACTATTTTTTGAAAATCGGAACTGTCTACCTTTTATGTGAGAGCGATTATATCATTCGTGCAAAAAATGAAGTAAATTAGTTATCGTTATATACTTGATCATACATAACAAAAAAAATTCTCCAAGTGATAATAATATTAAAAAAATCACAATAGGGATAGTAGGGGTGGCATTTACTCACGATTTAATGGGTGGGGAAATGATTCACAATACTTGTACATCGTAGGCCATGATCTTGCATGAGAATATTCAAACCTGCAAAGAATTCTCCAAGTGATAATAACATCAAAAAATCAGCAATGACTGATTATTCCAAGTCTAGATGCATGCATCTTTCGACTTGAATTCCAGCCACCTGCATGATTCCGATTGATATGGCAGTTGAATTGTTCGCAACATTTACGTTTGGTGTGTTGTATTTTGTATTGTTTGCGACATTTAGGTTTGTTGTGTTGTATTTTGAATTCCACAACTTTACGACTACACTCCACTTTATTTCCAAAGAAAAGAAAGGGAAAATAGATCGTAAGAAAGTTTTGGTTTCAATAAGATTTTACCTCATGTTGTTCCAAACAGTACTGTTATTAGGCAATAACAAGTACCTATGTAACCAGCTGACAATTGCTTTCCAAGAAAGTCCACACACAACATATACTTCCATGTAGAAATAGCAAAATCTGCTGATATAAAGCACAAGGAAAACAAGGCACTAGCTATACCCTGTACAAGGAATCCTGTTATTACGGTGACCTCAAACACTAACAAAAACAAACTACTCTAAGTGGATTTTGAGTTCCTTGGCAATTTTCAGCATAGAGCTTTACACCGTGAAAAGAATGCCGACAGTAGTTTAAGAGAGTGCTGGTGGATTTCAGTAGACTAAGTAGCCTTTCACCGTGCTCCATTCTTGGCATAATGAACAATATCGAAGAATAATACCGGAAGGGATAAGTTGGTCATGATTTAGAATGTACTCGCACTTCGGTATATTCATTTGCACGGAATACAGTTATGCGATTTCTTTTCTCTGCTCAAGAGTAACGAGAAACCAATGCAAGAGAGGAGTATGGAGTTGTGATTGAAGAAAACAACGGTGGAAAAAATTGTACTGTGCTTGGATATATTAAAGATTTGTGGAGTGATTTGTAGATGGTAAAGAAGATGTTATGGATTTGCCTTGCCAAATTCAAGGTGCGCTCCACGCACAGCCTAAAGGAGCCATTATTTTCGCATGGAAATCTATGGCCAAACTCCCATGGTGCACTGACAACAACAAAGAGCGGAATCCAGGGACGGAGCTCCGTGCAAGGGTGGGGTGCCAACGGCCATGGCACCTGGTAACTTTCAGATTACAAGACCCATGCATGTATATTTCTTACATAGACCAGTCTAAATAAGCCATTGGCTTTCCTACCAAAAATGAGCCAAATAAAATCACATAAAGATGAAAATAAGCCAATAAGCCAACTTTTTCGTCTTTATTCAAAAAAATTGGATTTCGGTAAAAAATTTTTACTTTTTAGATTCCTCTCGTCGTGAGGATACAATAATCCCCAAAAAATTGACAATAAGCCACGTGATACGAAAAAAAATTGAATAAGGACAAAAAATAAGCTACTTTGACTTATTTGTCCAAACACCTCCTTAGTACTTCCGTAATATAAGCAATACTGTGAAAATAAACAGCTAGTCTTTTTTTTCCTGTCAAATAAACAGTCTTTTTTGGGCGTGCATCAGAAGCTGATAGTGCAGGGGCTTCATGGACATGTTTCATGTTTCATGTTTTAGTTCATGTCCGGTTTTCTTCCCTTTATTCTTGTAATTCTTTGTTTGTTGTTTTTGTTTTGGGTTTCTATTGGTTGGTTTCTTCCCAACTTTTTAGAGTCTAGAGTGCATGGCATATGATTATTGGAGTAAGGGGGTCCACTTGATTGGGATGCTAGCTCTCTCGTTGTAATGCCGTCATGCCCATGGTCCTTTTTTTTTAATCATTGTGATCCTATGTCAATTACTAATGAATTCCTTTTGCCTAAACTCCTTACTACTGTATTTTAGCTTAAGCTAGACAATAAGAAATTCTGTCAGTCAAGTTAATTTATTAGCTTTACTTGTACAGTCAAGTCTATAGGATATCAAGTTTCTGCATGACCTGAGAGTCTAATCGACGGGGAGGCAATGAGTGGTGAAATGATTCAAAAGTTGAGAGGCATCAAATCTGTTGGAAACTTTTTCAGTTTCAAAATTCAAAAGAGTATAACTTCACAGGAAGTTCGGATAATGAGACCTAGAGAGTATTCAAAAAGTATCCGGAACTATACAAAAATTAACCAAATCGACTTTTACACTGTCGACAAATATGGGATATGCAAACAATATACTTGTACTCCATCAAACCTGCAAAGACTTCTCGAAGTGATAGCTCAACCATATATACTGCCTCTATAAATACTTTTTTTTTTTATTCAACGGTAATTACAGCCTGACCCCAAGAAGTTGTCAAAGTTCGAACTCGGGATGTCCGGATTTTTTTGCAATAGAGGATTATCATGCAATTATTTACTCTCTCTATAAACACTTCCCCATTCACTTAAAAGCTCTTCATCCCAACTGCCTCTATCGCTCTTTGGTGTCCATTTTCTCGGGAAAATTAAAGTCTACCTTTCCAATCAAGACAACTATGTCTATGGTGCACGGAAAATCACGAAGACTTGGAACATCGGGAATTCCTTTTGATTGAAAAAGTATGCAATGACCGACTCTTGCTATGTCTTTCCCAGCAATTACCACACGGCAGGCTCCCGTCCAGTTTTGTGTGTCTAATTTTGGCTTTTGCGGGCCCATCTGGAGCGAAGAAAACTTTTTGCATTTGAATCAGTACAAAAGGACTAATTCATTATTTCTTCAGTTATTTAAGAGGAGTGATTTTATCACTGCCCTTTTTATTAATGTCACTTCCCTTTTTGTCTTTATTAGATGAATTATATTGTGAGAGAAGGGGAGTAATATTAACAAAAAATGGAGCCACAAAATAAATTCCCTTATTTAAATGCCAAAAATTCATTCAAAACAAGGGATAAAGGAGTACGCAACGGAAGTGAAGAGGGCGGTGTCGTTTCGGCTGATAATATTAGAGAAGATGATAGAGAAGGGCAATGCCGTCATCTTCCACAAAAATTCACCTTTATTTAATTTTATTTTTCAGCCCCAGTCTCAATAAAGGCTTGTGCTGTACACCTTCCGTCAATTTAGATGGAAAATGTGACGGTAGCACTTTACTCCAAAATCTTAGGAAGGCGAATTGATCATTAGTAAAATTCAGGGAGGTTATCTGTCAAACGGCCGAACTATAGGAAGGTAATCCGTACTTTGCCCTTAATTAATTTGATTGAAACTCAGATATAAATTCAAGCGGAATGAGTGTTTTCTGTGAATTTATATCGTCATATTAATCGAATTACTTGGTTTATCAAAGTTAATATTTTAGTATGGAGTATTTACTGTGATTTATTTTATGTTGATACAGTTGATGAATTCAGCTTAAAACCTTGAAGCAAAGGAGAAACATATTTCTATTACAAATAAAAAGAGCTTAATGAAATATCAACCATGATGATTAAGATTAGCCTATAATCCATTGTGGAGAAGTCGTAGGAAAAATTATTGCACAAGATTATTTAGTTGATAAACATTCACTACAAGAAAGAGGAAATGTAGTAGCGGTTAAAAGTGTTGTTAAACATATTAAAAACCGTTGCGCTATAGACCTTAAGAGTTATACCAACGCTTTCCATATGTGCTGGGACATCGGCGCTGGATATGAGGAATAAATTAACTTGGTGCATCTCGTGGCTTTCGAACCCAGGGATTCTGGGAGAACAAGCCGCCATGCACAATATTTAGAGTCTTAGACCAACTGCACTACACAGTTTTCAACATATGTTAGCAATGTTCAATTGAATGTCATATTGAACCTTGAAACATTAAAAAAAAGCAATTTTAATAAACATGAAAGTTGTACCCTTTTGTATTATTATTCAAACCCAATTTGAAAATTGAAGCAACTAGTGTTTTTTAGACCCTTTGTATATATCAAAAAATATGATTTTGCACCGGTGCGAAATTCTTATTTTTTGTCATATTTTTTATAGGGTTATAATTAATTTTTGTCTCTAAGGTTATCATTAAGTTATTGCTCTTTATTTGGGATCCTAAAGAACATATATTTAATTATGAGAGCCCTAAAAATAAAAATTAATAATGACACTTTAAAATAATATGATCAAAATAATAAGATTTTTGCACCGGTTCAATCAAATTAAAAATTATACTACTTACAATCTAGGGGGTTTTGTCTATTCTAGCGCTTTTTTTGGGGGCACTGTAAATAGGGGGTATATTCCAATGCTTTTGCTTGGACGCTAGGAAGCGGTCGGCCTATTCTAGCGCTTTTGCTTAGGCATTGGGAAGTGGTCTGCCTATCCCAACACTTTTGCTTTGAGTACTGGGAAATTCCCATTCTAGTAGCGGCTAGAAAAAGTGTTAGCATTGACCTCTTATTGTAGCACTTTTTGGAAACATTGGTAGAAAAAGCGCTGGTATTGATCAAATTTTTTATAGTGATTTATGGGTGTGGATTCCGATACTTCTCCGCTACTTTTCCATGATAGTTTAGTTCCATTGTTTTCTTTTGTCATGATTTATTTAATTCTTAATTTACAAATCAATCACAAATTTTATCAACTAAATTAGCGTTCAGTCAATTTGAACAAAATTTTGTCATTAATTATTTATTGCATGCATGTTCTTCCAACGGAGATTCCCGTGCATGGCAACATAATTGGCTCCCAATTCCATGGCTAAACTGAAGGATAAACCATGCACCTATGCGCAGAGTGCTCATAAATATGTCTCATTCTTTATATATAGAACAAATTTATTATACACATGCGGAAACATCCCAACAATCTTGGAGGAAACACGTTCATTATTGCAACCAGTGCTCAAAGATTGCATTTAGCTGGAATCACCAGTATTCATAAACTTCAACTCTCAATAATGAATTAAGTTGAAATACTTAGATAAGGTAAATACTTAGATAAGGTAAATGCAGTGGGAATCACCTATTTTTGCCCCACTTTTCAACGTTACCGTTCTTGTGGGTTATGTAGACTACACAGACAAAATGTGATGCCCCAGTAATGGAAAAGTATGCGAAGACTTAATTGGAAGACTTGTTCCATAACCACAAATCCATCTTGGAAGACTTAATTTGAGAGAGAGAGAAAGCGAAAGAGATGGAGCGGGCTATAGCAAGACTTTTTATGTAACAGTGGCAGCGGTCATGAATACATCTATTACCAAACAATTTGTCATTGGTTGCTTCATCGATCGCATAATAAAACATCTTGGAATTTCGCTCTTTGGTGTCCATTTTCTCGGGAAAAAGTCCACCTTTCCAATCAAGACATCTACGTCTATGGTGCACTGAAAAACATGCGAAGACTTGGAACATCGGCAGGCCTGGCCCTGAGAATTTCGGGGCCTTAGGCGGAGTTTTGGAAATGGGGCGTTACATTTCAGTATGCATAATAAAACATCTTGGAATTTCGCTCTTTAGTGTCCATTTTCTCGGGAAAAAGTCCACCTTTCCAATCAAGACAACTATGTCTATGGTGCACTGAAAAACATGCGAAGACTTGGAACATCGGCAGGTCCAGCCCTAAGAATTTCGGGGCCCTAGGCGGAGTTTTGAAAATGAGCCTTACATTTAAATATATTAATTAATTGTTTGGTAAAAAAAACCAAGGCAAGCTTGTAGCTTGGTGGCAATGTTGTCGGAGGAACCTTTAGAACCACCAGGTCTGGAGTTCGAGATTTCTAAGGGTCATTTTCGAAACATTTTTAAGTCAAAGACTCCAAAATTTTACATTAAAAATAGGAGACAGCATCAAACTCACAACCTGCCGTTCCAATCACACACGGTTCACCACTAGGCTACTTCATCCTCATTGCAAATTACTTCACATACTTAATATTTATTATAGTTTTCTATTTGGGGGCCCTATTATTTGGCCCAATAGGGGAGGCCCTAGGCGGCCGCCTGGTGGGCCTGCCCCCAGAGCCGACCCTGAACATCGGGAAATCCTTTTGAGTGAAAAAGTATGCAATGACCGACTGATCATTCTGAGATTATAATACGAATGGGGAGCAGCTTGAGGATCAGCACAGTTTGACTTGTTTAATAATCGAGTTGAGATTGAGCTCGAACTTTAGGCTCGTGTAGTAAACAAGCCTAGCTCAACACTCAAAAGTTTGGCTCAGCTAGAATCGTTTATAAAGGACTTGTTTTGTAATTGAAGCACTCAGCTCGTTTACGCACCAGCTCGAGCTCGAGTTTTAGGATGGTTTGGTAAACGAACCTAGTTCAAAACTTGGCTCATTTGCACTCTTATGTAGCCGTATGTGTGGCAGCACTCTGTTTTTTTGGAGAAAGTACTAGATTGGGGAATAGAAGAGAGAGGATGATGATCCCCTTCGTTTTGGGAATTTGGATTTAGATTTGGATTTGGATGTGTAGCTAATGAGTGTAGAGTGAAATAAAATAATGATTAGAAATATTGGTAAACATTGGAGAGAGATAGAGAGAAAAATGTGAATAATGATTAGAGTGAAACACGATAATTATTACTTATATTTTCAATCATTACTTTCATTTCTCTCTTCACTTATTATCCCTATATCCAATTATTAATCTCATTTCTCTCTCTATCTCTCTCCACTCATTACCCCTATCTCCAATTATTATCCTTTTTTCTCTTCTCATTTATTACCCAAAAATCAAACCAAAAAATTTTCCAAACCCACACAACCAAGCATAGCAAACACAAATGGAGTCCCGTGACTCTACTCCCATCAGCACAATATTCCAAAAAAAAAATTGTTAGAAGGCCACCCGAGCTTGTCTAGGCCGGATGGGACTGTGAATGTATGCGGGTCTGACAGTTGTGAAATGAGTAATTTATATGAGAAAAATTTCTTTACGAAAGCTCTTTAAAAAAGGTTTTTATGGAGACGAATAATCTCACGTGTTCAAAAGTATTTTGGGTGAAACAGCAGCACTAACAAACCAAGCTAACAAAAAACTGCAGAAACCAACTTGGAGCATTTCCAGAATTTCCATAACAGAAACCAACCAACTAGGAAAACATCGTGCTATTTTCTGTAGTAATCTATCCACAACACTACTTCAAAAATAGGTCAGAAAACATCATGCCCTATAGTTTGCGCGCGCGAGCGCGCACACACACACAGCAGAACAGAAAACTACAGAAACCAACTTGGTAGTGGACTATAGCATCAAAATTATGAACTCAGAAAACTGCGCACCAAACTGCAGAAAATTCCAACTCACTACACTGCAGTAACCATGCACACACCTGGAATGGTCAACACACACACACTCACTCACACACAACACAGTTGAAACTGCAGAACAACTTACAATAACAACATTCTATTATCACAAAATTGCTTGAAAACTGAGTAAACCTCATGACAAGTGCAGAAAACAAGTTGTAAGCCCAGAATACAACTTTCCAAATGAAGAGAACAACATGCAATCCCCTTAACAGGGTCAAAGTTGAGGAAAATTGAATTTTTGCTCAAAAAACATTGCGTCAGAAACCAACACACACACACACGTGCACTGCTTTGCACACAAAGACTGTATATCCACTAATTTGTGCATCTGGTCCACATATGAACATAACCGCAGGTGAAAATTGAAGTGGGCTCAGAAAATATTTATGGAATCATAAGGGTACTCTTGGCTGCAACTAATGTTACCCCGCCAAGGTATCTACCTTAATTAAGAAATTAATTGATTCATCATTACCCTAGTTGCAAGTATGACACACATTAGTTGCCAAAACCTGTCATGCAAGAAATATTCATATTACATTCCACATTTTCAAAAAATTGCATCAAATGTAGCAACACAAGGCATACAAATTATTCAACTAAAACTATTTATTCATAACTCCAAATTTCACCTTTTCAACTATTTATACATAACTCCAAATATGAATGGGTTTGACACACGTATACCAATGAAATGGGTTTGACACACGTATACCAATGAAATGGGTTTGACACACGTCTACAAAAAAGTTTTCAATTCCCAACTATTCATTAGTTGACAAAATTCTAAAATAAGTTGAGCAGAGATCAGTTTGACACTAGGACAAGTACCCATACCCAATATTCCCACAAAAGTCCAAGAAACATAGCAGCTGAGACATGCAAAACCATATATCCAAGTTAGCAATGGCACTTGCAAAAATACCCATCGCAGAGCCACAATTTGTCTATTTTGCAATTATAGCAGAAAGGCATTCACATAATGAAGTGATCATAGGCAACACAAAGCTCTTCCATGTTGTTAGTAATTAACTATAGAAATCAACATTCACTAGGAAGAACATTCAACAAATGATAGACCTCTTCTTCATCAATTACTCCGTTTTGTTTGTATAGTTGTATGTATCATCCATTAGCTTAACTGAGGGCTCTATGTATTAGCTTAAAATTAGGGCAGTACTGTAAAGTTGTGAATATATAGTTGATACTAGTGAACATATGAGTGTGAATGTGTGTTTTATCTTATCAAAACTTTTTAGGAGGCTTGAACGTGATCAACCCAAAAATTAAACCACAAACACAGACATTTGTAAATGGGATTAATGAAGAGGGTAAAGCCTCTTTTTTCTTTTTCCTGTTTTTGATTTGTGTTTTCAATTGCTATCTCTCTCTGGCAATCTATAGAATCTGAAAACTAAAAAATAAAAAACTTCTTTTTCTGGCATTCGCACAACCCGTTACAAAACTAAAATCTAAAAACTAAAAAATAAAAAATTGAAAACAAGAAATCAAAAATAAAGAGTCATCTTCATCATCTAATCTATGAAGTAGTTGGCTAATCTCTCTATATAGCAGCATTTTGATTCGACCCATAAAAATCTACGAGTCTCTGCAAAATCAAGACCTGGGTCTTGAGGAGGACGACGTAGTCAGCCGTTTCTTGGAACAGATAATACAAAATCAGAAACCAAAAACATGTCCAGACCCATTCCATGGAGAACACAAAATCACAGGTAGAAGAGAAAACCCACACATCCATACTCAAAAATCAACAAAAAACGGATCACACAACAAATCGAGGCTAAAATCGGTTAATAGAACCTCATACCTGACTTAATCGAGGCTAAAATCAGTTGCACTCACCAAATCGCCACTGCTCTGGAAAACGAAACCACAATGGTGGGTGGCAGAAATGGGAAGCTAGAGGTGAGAGAAGGGGGATAAGGAGGGGTGAAATCGTCCAGTTTGAAGGGAGATTAGGGGGGATAACTCATGGACACCTCCAACCCTAGCCGAAGATAAGACCGCCGATGCCCCCTTTCTCCGATCTTAGCCTAGAAACGGTTTTGTGGAAAACCCCTGACTTTGTGGCTCCCAAGCGGGGGCAACGTGTGGGCCTCCGGTCTGGTAAAGGGGGGAAAACTAATCCCACCTCCTATAGCAGCATCCAAACGGGGCCTAAAAGGCAATAGAAATAGTAGTAGGTTTTTTTTGTGTTTTTTTTTTCCCTAAAAGGCAATAGAAAATAATAGTGCGTACCTTATTTTTTATATGATTTGTGGGTTCGAGTCTGCCCCCACATTGCATTTGTATACTCATTGTCCTCAAAATTGTAATAGTAGAGTTAGTAATAAAAAAATAGATGAACATGTGATAATGTTGTTTTAATGCATTTTGACAAAGTGCGCAAGTTTGCTCAAGTAGCTAATTATTAAAATACATATATACTTTAAAATTGTTAATTTATCATGAATACTAAAATTATTTTGGAGTAAATGCGCTTAACTGTAACTCGTATATTATGGTTAGAAAAAAAATTGATGCCTCCGCAATGTCAAATTTATGAGTCTGCCACTGTTTACATGGCCCACTGATCACATGCATGCAATTAAGATTACCTACCATTCACAACATTCTTCAGTCATTTAAGTAAATGCCAATAATTCATTCACAACCCAAACTCCCAATTTCCCCACAACCAGCCATGGCTATCTTCAACTTCCAAATCTTGCTATATTCTCTCTCCATGTTCTTCTTCTGCATTATTCTATTTCCTCAAACAACTTCACTCACCTTCAACCTGGCAAACTTAGCCGACCATGATCAGAAGGTTAACATAACAACCTTCGGTGATGCCTATATCTCAACCCAAGGCCTCCAAGTCACCTCCAACGAGCGCAACACCAATCTGCAGCAACAAGTCGGCAAAGCAACTTACAACGAACTCCTTCATCTTTGGGATAAACCCACTGGAATCTTAGCAGATTTCAATACCCATTTTGTTTTTGTGATTGATTCGGAAAGGCGTCCCAATTTCGCCGATGGACTCACCTTCTTTCTCGCTCAAGAAGGGTCGAATTTCACAGATGGTGGTGCTATGGGCCTCCCAATTGACCCAGCTACGACTGACCCCCCCACTGCTGGTACTGTACCCCTAGCCACAAGCCCCTTTGTTGCTGTGGAGTTTGATACGTACGGGAATGTCGACGTTGGGTATATGAACGGTTGGAAGGATTGGGACCCGTTCAATATCGGCCGGGCTCCTCACGTAGGTATCGATGTCAATTCTCTTATATCAAGTGTTTCTACTGCTTGGTCCTGTAACATAACTTATGGGATACAGAATGAGGCTTGGATTAGGTATGATTCGAGCTCGTACAATTTAAGTGTAGCTTTTACTACTAATGATTCCAGAGTGGTAGGTTCTATTCATTTAATTGTTGATCTGAGGAATTACTTACCTGAACGGGTAACAGTTGGCTTCTCAGCTGCAACAGGGCTGCGGTTTGAGAAAAATACTGTAACATCCTGGGAATTTAGATCAAGCTTGGAAATTAATGAGACAAATAAAACAGTAACAGTTCCAGTGAAACCAGGATCGAAAAAAATCTCCCTTGGATTTGTGGTGGGATTGGTTGTCAGCTCGGGTGTTTTGGTTGGTGGGTTTGTTTTGGTTGGATTTGGCTTTTGGACGAGAAGTAGAGCAAAAGAAGCGGATGAGTTTGAAGTTGAGACGTCCATGGAAAACGAATTTGAGTCCGGGAGTGGGCCGAAGAAATTTTCCTACAGCCAATTATCTCGGGCGACAAATAACTTTGCGAAGGGACAAAAGCTTGGAGAGGGAGGTTTCGGTGGAGTTTATAGAGGTTTCTTGAGGGAATCGAATTCTTATATTGCTGTCAAGAGGATATCAAAGGGGTCAAAACAAGGGATAAAGGAGTACGCAACGGAAGTGAAGATCATTAGCCGGTTGAGGCATAGGAATTTGGTGCAACTCATTGGTTGGTGTCACGAAAAGAAAGAACTACTCCTTGTTTACGAGTTCATGGAAAATGCCAGCTTAGATTTCCATCTCTTCAAAGGGAAAAGCTTGTTGACGTGGGGAACAAGGTATAAAATTGCCCAAGGTTTGGCCTCGGCGTTGCTCTATCTTCACGAAGAAATGGAGCAATATGTAGTGCATAGAGACATAAAGTCAAGCAATGTGATGTTGGACTCGAACTTCAACGCCAAATTGGGAGATTTTGGATTAGCTAGATTTGTCGATCATGAGAGAGAGCCCCAAACAACTGCTTTGGCGGGAACCATGGGGTACTTGGCACCGGAATGTGTGGTAACAGGTAAAACTAGTAAGGAATCAGATGTTTACAGCTTTGGAGTCGTGGCGTTGGAAATAGCTTGCGGAAGAAAACCCTTTGACATGAAGGTGCCGGAATGTCAAATGGGAATGGTGAAATGGGTTTGGGACCTCTATGGAATGGGAAGGTTACTTGAAGCAGCAGACTTGAAATTGGGCCCGGATTTCAATGAGCAAGAAATGAAACAATTGATGATTGTTGGTCTTTGGTGTGCTTACCCAGATTACAATTTCCGGCCTACAACTAGACAGGTGATTCATGTGCTTAATTTTGAAGCTCCTCTGCCTAGTCTCCCTAAAAAACAGCCCGCGCTGTCATTTTTTCCTTCTCCATCGAACACTTTCACCACCAATTCTGACACTAGCCAAAACCAATATTCAAGCAACACAGGTTCTTCTAAGTTCACCTCATCTTCTACTGCTCCGTCTTCATCAATGAATGTCTTGAATAAAGAGTAAATGATTTTTTAGATTCTGGATTGTGGATTATAGATTTTTGGATTAATAGAGTCTGTATGTTGGTTCAAATAGTATGAGTAGTCCATTTTTCTTCCTATTTCTCGTGATTGTTTTTGATTTCATGATTCTATTGTTAGAGGTTGTGGAGATTGGCTCTTTAATCTCTAGGTTGGAGGTTAACTTGCTCTTGAATCTGCTGTTGTAAAGTTTGCTTTTTATCGTCAATAAAAAATCTTTGTACTCCAGATCCAGGACTTGAGTTAATAACCAATATTCCAGAAGGAGAATTAATGTAAATACAGTAGGAGCTTCAGATTTTGAAACGCTTCTGAAATCTTTTTACTGTAGCAACGAATACTTCGAGAAGGGAGGAAACTGTGACCATATAATTTATATTTTTTCTTAATTTGGTCCTTCTCACTAATGGTGTTACTAGAACTAGCGGAAACTCATGGCGAAATTGACATTCCGTTCCTAGAGGGACATAATTGAGACAAAATGCAAACAAGAGGGATTATTTCAAAATTTTATTTTTTATTTTGCAAAGACAAAAACTTGATCCGTTCCCCACCCCTAACGGGTAGTGGAGTCGGAGATTTTTTGGGGATCGGATAGGGTATAGGAATAGTTTTAAAAAAAAGTGAGCAACAGGTAGGGGTGGGTATGACTTAGTCCCCGCCCCGCCCCGATTATCCCCGTTGTATATATACATAATTTAGTTAGGGTTTCATTCATTTACCCAACTGTTGTTGTATATATCCAGGCCCCTAGCCTATAATGAACATGTCCATGCCCCTGGCCTAATATGAAGATGTTGATGCTTAAAATTCAATTGGCCAATTTTTCCAATCAGTTCCTTTGATTCGGCATATTTGCAGAATATGTTGGGTCAATATGAGGTCGTTTGTGTCATTTCGCGCTGTTTTGATGCAACATTCACGCGAATTAAAATTTACTTTAACGGGTTTTCAGATTTTTGAGAAATTCCGTCGATGTCCTCGCAAATATACTTCTATTTTGTCTTTTTGTGCAAGGAATTCCCAATTCTCTGCGGGGTATTTCCGTCTAACCAAACTTCCGGCCGTAATTCTTGACTTGGCACGTAATTCTTGACTTTGTGACTACAGTCTAATAATAAAATCTTGTTGCCTATCAAAAAATATTTGCAATTTAATGTTTTCTCATGGGTTCAAATGTTCTTTTATTTTGAAGGTGAAGGTTTTTTGTCTGGGGAGTTGGAAGAATAGGAAAACCTCTTAGAATACTTTATGGGTCATTTGAGTTAGTAATTTTTTTTTTTCACATGCTGAAATGTTTATCAATAATTAGAGACACAAGTCGATCAATTGCTTGGTTGGAGGTGTACCTAAAACCATGTGCACTTGCTATTGGAGAAATGATGTTTCTCTTGAAATGGAAAACTTTCCGCAATAACTGAATTGGGGTCCAAATACTTCCATTAGAGCATCTCCAACCTTGACCCATTTTAAGACTCAAATTTAAAATTTGGGCAAAACTCACAAAACATTCTCTCCAATCTTTGACCCAAACCCTTTCTCATTATGGGTTTTACCAATTTTTTTCCTCAAATTTGAGACAACCCAAGTCTCTCTCCATTTTTTTCTCCAATATTTCAATGGCTCTTTTCTTTTTTCAACGGCTCTTTTCATGTCATTTTGAGAGCATGGTGTTTGCTTTCCCAAGCTTGGATACCTACAACTCTCTCTCTCTCTCTCTCTCTCTCTCTCTCTCTCTCTCTCTCTCTCTCTCTCTCATGGCCGTTGCCACCCAAACGAGTTCCTACAGACGGAAAAGAATGAAGGATATATGGATCAGAGTTCTGTGGGTGAAGTGAAGATTATTAGCCGGTTGAGGCACAAGAATTTGGTGCAACTCATCGGTTGGTGCCACGAAAAGAAAGAACTACTCCTTGTTTATGAGTTCATGGAAAATGGCAGCTTAGATTTCCATCTCTTCAAAGGGAAAAGCTTGTTGACATGGGCGACAAGGTATAAAATCGCCCAAGGTTTCGCCTCAGCATTGCTCTATCTACACGAAGAATGGGAGCAATGTGTAGTGCATAGGGACATAAAATCAGGCAATGTGATGTTTGACTCCAATTTCAATGCCAAACTGGGAGATTTCGGTTTAGCTAGATTTGTCAATCATGAGAAAGAGCCCCAAACAACTGTTTTGGCGGGGACCATGGGGTACTTTGCACCGGAATGTGTGGTAACAGGTAAAGCTAGTAAGAAATCAGATGTCTATAGCTTTGGTATAGTGGCATTGGAAATAGTTTGCGGGAGAAAACCCTTTGATTTGAAGGTGCTAGAGCCTCAAATGAGACTGGTGGAATGGGTTTGGGACCTATGGAATGGAAAGGTTACTTGACACAGCAGACCCCAAACTTGGACTAGATTTTGATGAGCGAGAAATGGAACAATTGATGATTGTTGGTCTTTGGTGTGCCCACCCATATCACAATTTAAGGCCTAAAATTAGACAGGCGATTCATGTGCTTAATTTTGAAGCTCCTCCACCCATTCCCTCGCTAAAACAACCCATGCTATCATTTTTTTCTCCTCCATTGAACACCACCACTAGTTCTATGACCAGCCAAAACAAATACTCAAGCTATACTTCCAACACAAATTCTTCCAATTTCACCTCACACTACTACAATATTGTTAAAAGATAATGCTTGAAAAAGTGAAAAGATGTCAGTTTTGAAAAAACCGTAATGAAAAAGATTGCAATAGAAAAATAATGTCAGTCATCTAAAAAACTGTGATCTAATATATATATGATGTCACTTTCTAAAATAGTGACATAACTATTCTTTCTTTTTAATGTCAAATTCTCCTAAACTGTGATCTAATATATTTATGATGTCACCTTCTAAAATAGTGACATAACTATTCTTTCTTTTTAATGTCAGTTTCTTTTAAACTGTGATCTAACATATTTATAATGTCACTTTGTAAAATAGTGACATAACTATTCTTTCTTTTTAGTGTCAGTTTTTCCATATAAGTGACATTGAAGAACAAAAATTTATTTTTGGAGAAAATAGCGCCATCTATGAGCGTTATTGCTTTGAAGTCTCAAATCGAAAGCGGGTCGTTACATATGGTATTAGAGCCTGTCAACCAGAAATGTGAGACAGAATCTCAACATCATACGAGGATGTGCGTTTCTAAGGGGGGGCGGGGGAGATTGTGACGCCCTGCCCCTGGGAAGTTTTAGGTAGTGGTCAACTGGCCTGAGCACAGTTAGGTCCCGTGCGAGGGGTTGCCGGATTAGTGACCAGAACAGTGAACCGAGGGTAGTCCCATATCGCTTCGTGAAGTGTAAGTTGTGTACTATAAATAATATATCGTCATCTTATCTTGTACAAGGACTTTTAAAGCTATGAGGGTGCCAAAGCCAATTGAAACTTCACAGTTAAGCGTGCTCGCACTGGAGTAACCCCTGGGATGGGTGACCTCATTGGGAGATTTGATGGGATTTAGTGTTTAAAGCGGACAATATTATACATGTCACACCCCAAAAATGAGAAGTGACCAGCTGTGAACCATGAGGCTAATCCATGGAACACGCAGCCTAAATAAATCAAAGTAACCGAAATCAAATGATTGCTTTTTCATTATTAATCAAATCAAAGGCCTAACATGTCTCATCATAAACATGGGGCACAACCATCCGATGAACCAAACAATATCCAATAATCCAACAATAATTAAAAGAATTTGTTATCTGACAATTGTTTCAAATGCGGAAGCGATTTTTAAAATAAAACTAGAATGAGACACCCTAAGGAGGTCAACAAAAGAAAATTCCCGAGATGCTGCTAGAGTCCTTCCCTAACTCCCCAACTTGCCTGAAAGAGAAGTTGGAATAAATCCGTCAGCTGACGAGCTCAATGAATAGCAAGTATGCATAATAAATAAAGTTGAAAGCGGAGATGAAAATAATTACCAATAAACATAATTTGGCATACGAGATGTCCAATAGAATAATAAATTAATCAATGAAGCATTTAACCAAATAAATATTCTTGGTAGTGATCACAACAATAACTCCATCAACAATGGGGAACCACAATCAAACAGTACCATGGCCAAAATAAATCTCAACAAAATTGGATCCAATATCGAACTTAGAGTCACCAGGGTTGGCAGCCCGTGGTACTTTTCCCTAAAACGATCCGGCAAAAGAAAGCCATTGAGCATTAGAGTCACCGGTCTAACACGGTCTTTTCCCCAATGGCCAGGGTCACCAACACGAGAAGGAATAAGTTCCCTGGACTTTCGAAATAAATGTCACTACAACAAATATGACCTATTATAGCTTTATCTAATAGCGTTTTT